>VYZT01061278.1:143391-274227 GCA_013400735.1 Pomatostomus ruficeps
AAAAGGTGGGGGGGGGGGGGGAAGGGAAAAAAACCACCAAAACCCCCCAGATTCCTATTCTTAAGTGTACAGAACTAACAAAAAACCCAATGTCACTGAAAAAAAACCAAAAAAACCCCCCAAAAAACCAGAAGAAAATAGGGCAGTGCATATCAGGACATACTGTTGTCTCAAGAAAACTATTAATTACATACGCTATTTTATCTTACCAGCATCTCTGAATCATTCCTCAAGATTTCAGCCCTTACAGGTTTCAGCCTGGACAGAATCTCCGTATCTACACTGGAAACAAAGACGTGCTCAGATGTCCAGGAACTGGGGAAAAGCATGGAGCACAAAAACCCCTAAACCAATCCCAGGGCTTGGTTTGAAACCTGTTTTATCCCTCATTCACAGAATGAACTGGGTTGGAAAAGACCTTTGAGATCACCAAATCCAACCTATGACCCAACACCTCACCAACTAAACCATGGCACTGAGCGACATGTCCAGTCTTTCTTTAAACAGATACAATCCTTCCAATTGCTTGATGTTTCTTAGAAAAATGATTTAAGTTGAAATATTTTTTTAGGAAAAGATCAGTGGCTCAGAAAAAATAAATTGAGGAAAGTACAGAGGGCTGTTTTCTTTTTGTGTTCAGCAGAGAACTTCTGCTTGAAAGCAAAGGGGCATCTGTATCTCAGGGTTAAACATTTCTAAATCACAGTCCAGGCAGTGTCTGTTGTCCTGAGTTTTGCAGTTCTTCAGAGTTTCTCTTTGCTGTAATACTTTCTCACGCATGCTGTTGTAAACATGGCCATGTTTTTGCTAACTGTCCTTGTTGTTTTCATTCCATTCTCCTAGGCGGAGACATGTGATGGATTTGTCCTTTGACCAGTGTGATTGAGAGGTGGTAATTTCTACCTCCAATCCACGGTGATTTCTAAGAACATATAAATAAAGGTCAGAGGGTTCTGCCCTCTCTCTTTTGACTCTCTTTTGGCTCTCTCATTTGGCTCTCTCTCCTTTTTGGCTCATCGGCCTGGTTCGGCTATGTGTGTTTTCTTTGTGTCCATACAGTGCGACAAGTGTCCATCTCCAGAGCCCCTTCAGCAGGCTGTGAGCACCCAAGTCCTCAAAGGACAGCACGAGGGATCCCAATCAATCCCTTCAGAGAGACAAGAAATGCTGGCACTGCCCTGTCACAGAAAAAGGTTCATTACAAATTTGACCAACGCCACCTCTTTATTCCTGTGCACCGCTGCACTCTGCTCGGTTTCACCCTTGCCCTCACCACTCCCACCTCTGCGGAGCTGCAGATGATAATTCAAGCCCTAAATGCTATTTACAAAGCCTGTCCCACCGCAGAAGGCATTGTGAGAACAATTAACAGGAGAAGGGAGCGTGAAGGGCGATGTGCCACTCACATCTCCGCAGCAAAGGCTGATTGAAACATATTAATTTAGGCAAGCTGCTTATTCTTGCAGTGATCAGTCAAATTCATTCACGCTCTGAAACACCAGTCATTAACCACATCGACCACGTGCTAAAAGGAGTGAAGTTGTTATCTAATGGAAATCACCAAGCGGGGCTTTCAGGGGCTTTGTTTTATAGCAGCGAAAATTCCACAAGTTTCCAAAGAGCTTTTAATGGCTTTTAGAAATTAGACCCTAAATTACTACCTGATGTAATTTTACTTACCAAAAATATGCATGGAAAAAGCAGAGTGTAAGTATTCTTTCTGGATAGTTGAACTCTTACTGTTTGTGAACTGAGAGAGAGAAACCTCCCTCAAAATCCAGAATTACAAACTGTGCTTATCATGTTATACCCCAAGGAATGGCAAAAAATTCCTTCAGCAATGACAGAAAATGAGATAGGACATTTTTAGGATTTTATAATGAAGCCATATTACAAACTGTTCCAAGCCCCAGTTTACAGTTGAACTGAAGTTGGGGGAAAAAAATTATATTAGGCTCCAAGTTTCCAGGCAACAGTTTTTAATAGAAAAAATCCACATCAGAGGCTGCAAACAACATAAGACAAAATTTTAAGGCAGGGGATATGAGTGAGATGGAAAATATTGCTACATGTCAGGCTCTTCCATGATGAAAATTGTGGGTAATTTAAATTGATTTTTTCTTTAGAAAGTTTCACGTGGAATTAGCCCAGACAACCCAAAAGACAAGTCAAGGTTTCTCTTTCCAAGTACAATAGATCAGACTGTTTTATGTGTAACTCAAGATAAGGAGAAGATATAAAGAGAATCACAAGAGCCAAAATTGTAAAATAAAACTCTGTGATTCTGAGTCATATGTTAGTTCATTTCCTGGGCTTTTTTCTTTCTTTCTTCCACATTCCCCTTCAAAAGAAAACTACAGTTAATTTGTTTCAGCCAGCAGAATAGGCAAAGGTAAAAAAGTCAGATCTGGATCCTGATTCAACTTTTGGATTCAAAGACTTTTTGAAGACTACCTTATCCCTGCAGCAATCTACAAAATTACAAAATCTTTCGTTTAAATCTAGTGGGTTTTATTGTGTTTGCTTTCCCAGAAAAAAAAAATTACCAAATTATCAGATTTTTAATAAACTAGAAATGACATGTGTATGTGGTCAACACATCTTTGTCAATAAAACTTACATCACACAGGTCAGAGACTGGTTCTGACTTCAGTAAATTGAGCTAAAAAAGGATAAGAAAAAAGTCTCATCTTCTCAAGGATTTCTCCTAATGCCCCTTCTCCCTTTTCACCAAATATTTGCCATTTCCCTTCTCCCAGCCATTCTGACAGGGGTGGGAATTGCTGCCACAGCCCAGCAGTTTTATCCTGCTCTGCCATTCCTGAACTGTAGCACAACAATTACCGAGCGGTGCTTTATCCCCAGACCCAGCCGGACTGAGGCTACAGCTCCAGCGGGACACACACCCATGGAATTCTAGAAGAGCCAATTTAGGTGGGGACCAACCCCATCTCAGGTCTGCCAGGTTTGAAAACGCAGCAAAGGGAACCTTTTCCTGCCAAGGTGCTCTAAGCTGTAAACCTGTGAGGGCTCCCAAAACACTTCCCCTGAACCTTACCCAATCGCCGTTTTTAAATGCTCTGCTCTGTAGCTGTTGCAGAATGGCTAAAAGAAAAAGGTTATGGATTACTAGAGTAGTTGTGCGAGCAATTTGTGTAATTTTAAAGGCTTGCAAGGCCGAAGTAGGCCGCACTTTAGTGCCACTGTGTGCCACAGGGCAGACCCTCCAACCCAAAGGCCCCTCTCAGGCTCAAATATTTTTCCAGTTTGCAGGTTTGAGGGTGTTTGTAAGTTGGGGGGGGATCCTTTTCAGAGCTCAGTAATGTAAAACAGAATCTTGATGGAAGTTTTAATTGCCAGAAAGAACAAAGGTAATGATTCAGTTCAAACACCCCAGCTTGATACAGATCTCTGAGCCGTAATCTTTTAATAAATGAAACATCTTTCCATATACTCCTTCACACAAAACTTTAAACCCTTCATTATTTCTCCTTTCTTGCTGGAGTTCTGTGGTATCAGTGGAATGAAAAGAGCACAGAAAGTAGCCAAAGGACTGAATGGTATCTTAAGGCTTATGGAAAGTGATACCCATACTAATGTATAAAGCAGAGCTTGCCTTTCACCTTCAAATGCTTTGGCTGACATGCTCTGAAAGGCAGTCACACTTTAAAACCATATATAATTTAATACAAAGTCAGGTTAAAAGGAGGAAGAAAACTGCACAAATTTAGCAAAAATAATGTTGAACCCAAGAGTGCTTTTCCTGTGATTTCTTTCCTATTCCTATAACTGTCAACCACAGCATTGCTGATTAAAGAAAAATGTAAAAGTGTTGCAAAACAAACAGCTCCTGCAAGATATTTTGGGGCTTTTGTATGTAAATATAACAAATAGGAAATATGAATGACTGTGGACCTAAATACAGACATGGATGAGTTTCACTGACAGATGTGGTACAACCAACAAAGCTCAGTCGTCATTACTGCCCTTGTTTGCCTTCCTACTCAAGAATCTCCTCTGGTCAAGGTGTACAAAACACAAAAAAAGAACCCAGTTCTCAATGTACCGGGTTTCACGCTGCTCTAAATCACAAATTCTAGTGTTGTGACCAGAAATCCCAGCTATGCCGAAAGGCAGAGTGTGTGCTTCTGCCAGAGGTTTGTTCTCTGCAAGCCAACAGTTTTCAATTACAGAAGTTTTCTCAGCAAGCTCCTGAAATTGTGTTGACTTCAGATGAATATAATTTCTTTCTATTCAAGTAATAAATTATAGATTTCTCTTAGTTCAACCTGACTGGCACTGAATAAACGGAGAATTAATCTGATTCCTCCTCTGATTCTAAAGTTGTCATGAGGAGTTCTTGTGGTTCTGGAAACATCTTAAGAAGGGATTGAACAACTCTCAGCCAACAGGACAGCAGTGCCTTGGGGGATTAACTCCTGCTTGCAGCATAACTGGGATACACAGCACTGCTGGTGCTGGAAATGTTCAGCCAGTGCTGCAGAATCTGAAAAACACAGTATTAGAGCAAAAATGGTAAAATGAGAAGCAAGAAAGAACTCGCTCCTCACCAGTTTCATTCGCTCTGTAGCACAGGAGCACACAGAGATTAGGGCAGAGAACTTCCTCAGTCACCTGATCCCACAGCATCTCCCGGGCTTTAGAAAGAGATCTGCAGTCTCCCATGGCAAGAACATCGGCAGTAAGCTGTTAAATTGATTTTTCTGAAACATAAAATATGAGGGACGTACATCATTTTAAGCATTTAATTGACCAGAGGTGCAGAGAGAATGTCTACGGAACATTTCTTCACCATCTCAAGAAGGCAAATTTCCACATCCTGCCTTCCAGGAGAAGAGCAGGGATCTCAGCAGGCCTTTCCCCTGGCTTTCCATGTACCTGTCTGACACACCAACCACCACTGTGAGGAATACCCAGACTTTCACCCTTAGGTATTAAATAAGGGCTAGAGAGGAAACTTCCTCAGCCACGTTTCAAACAATAAACCACTGCATTGCTTCCTCTTGGAGAATTACCAAGCATTTATAAAAGTTTCCTATTAAGTTACCTTTTTGTTTGTTTGTTTTTAACAGAAAGCCACTTCCACCCAGTCAGCATAACTGAGTTTCTGATCCCTTAACCCAGAGATATTTTCCCTTGTTCTTCTGAATTAGGATTTATATGAAAACAAGCAAAAGCAATTCTTTATTGGAGTGTCTCACCAGTTGAAAGTGGAAAAAAATTGTCAATAACAACTTCTAAGTAACTCCCAATGTTTCCTTTTTACCTTTCCTAAAGTAATAAAATAAGAGCTACTGCAAATATTTTAAAAATTAAAGAAACAGCAGTGGAGTATCAGCCCACACAGCTCAACCTAAGTGCCTTTATTGCAACATTTTCTCATTTTTCTACACAAAGTTCTGCTGTTTCTTGGATGAACACTCGAGCATTCTTAGACATGCTTGAAGAGAAAATTCTAGTAAAAAAATGGTTTTGCCTTTAGTCCCATTCCTATCAGATAGAAGGTAATGCAGCCACCAACCACAGAATACAACACCAAACCAGCTGCAGCCCTTGCTGGTTTTGAGCTACTTCCCATATGAGAAATAACTGATTTTGAAGCAAAGGTACACACAAGCCATACACATTAAAAATGAAAAAGTCATTTCTTATCTGTATAAAATACCCCTCAGCTCTGCAGAAGCTGGCAACCGAAGCTCATTAACAAAAGAAAAGCCCCTTGAGACACGACTCGATGAACTGACTGAGTACTGTCACAAATATTATGAGATACAATCCAGACACTAAATTTCCACTGTTTAGAAATTTTATTTGTTTTCTTGAATGGGGCATTTTTTGACACAGCAAAGGGAATTCCCTGCTGTTCAGAAGGCACCATAATCAGCTGTGCAGCAGGGAACGTGTCCTCTCCACTGCGCCCATCACTGGGCAGGAGAGACGCTGGTTTACAGCCTGCTCGTATTTCTCTCTTGGTTTCTCAACTGTTCTTCAGGTTTCTCTGCTCTCTTCCCCTTCTTTGGAATAGGAAAGTTATGGAGATCATCACCTTCCTATAAAATTGTTTCTACACTAGTCTTGGATGATGAAAAAGAATCCTAGAGCATTTTAGGTCAGAGAGGTTACTTGTTACATCAATTTTCCAGTAAATGTCACTGTCCTCTGTAGCAGTAGCACAGGCAGCTTGGTCTGCAGCGAAGAGCAGCGAGGCAGCCAGGTAGCTACAATGATTTGATAATTGCAGCTAAGGCACAAACCTCACATCGTGGCAGCTTTGGTCTTGGTGGCCACATCCCAAGGTCAGCCTTCACTCCCAACAGCCCCATCCATCAGAAATAACAGGTTGCAGATTGAATCAGCTGATAAGAGGCCAGAGTGCAAGATGCAGAGTAATAGCTTTCCCCCATCAAGGTTACAGCTTCTGACTTTCACTGCACAGCAGGCCAGAGCTAATAACGTGTGAGCTGTGAGAACCATTCAGCAGACCCCATCATAAGGAACATAAGAGAATATGCAGAGTAACAGAGCTGCTCTTATTTCCTGGGGTACGGTTACTGTGGTAGCAGACACCGCTCCCAGGAAGTTTGTCTCACCCATAAATTACTCAGATAATAGAAAAGTCTGAGGGAAAAAAAAAAAAACCCTCTTTGACAGAATTCTGAGTCTTCCAGACTTGCAGGGATTTTGAGAACAGGGAAATTAAATGTTGCCTTTTATATAGTATTTTTACGATGGGCAGACAGGGATCCCAGAATAGAACTGTGCATGGAAACGGGCACAGAGGCAAGAGAATCAGCTGCCCTTCCCTCCCAGGCAAGAGTGCCATGGCTGGAATGCAGGCACAAGACAAGCTCAAACAGCACAAAACCTTTTGAAAACAGCAGCTGGAAATGAACCTGGCCAAGGGTCTAAGAGCATTCGTAAGATCTTTCCTTCGTATCTCATTCACATTGGCCTTTGGGCCTTCCATTTCTTCTGGGACAGAGAGGTTTTCAGATACCAGGGAAGGGGAAAAGCAGAGGGCAACCCCAGGACACAGCACACAATCTCCCTGAAAACGCAGGTAAGGAACACGCAGCAGCAGTAATCTCTGGCTTTTCTAGAGACCACATAAAACTGAAAACGATGAAAAGTGTAACTTTGTATAAATGGCTCTTGTGGCTGAAGCAAGGCTTGGGATGCTGCCACAGCTCTGAGGAGCACATAAAAGGCATCTGGAAGAAAAGAAAGTGGTGTGTTCCTTCTCACTGCCTCTTCCCCATATCTCTCACTGCACTGACTGAATCAGCTGGCCCATTTTTAACTGCACTTTCATCTTTACAATTAATAAAGCTGGTAAGTCTACTTAACACTCCTTAAGTCCTTGTAAATGCCTCTTTTTGGTGCCTATTCATCCTTAAAACCTGCTGCCTGATGGAGCCAAATTGGAAAGCTTTGTGTTTCTTTTCCTTTGCATGCTTCAAAGAGCAGTGAAGTTGTTTATATGCATCAGGACAGAGCATCAATAAGTAATCAGCAAACACCTTAGGAACTGCAGCTGTTTCACAGCTGAGCATCTTTAAAAACATTACCTGAAATTGCTGTTAGGCCCCACTTCGGGTGCATTTTAGGAGAGTTGTTAATTCAGAAAACTTTTGCCTGAGTTGCTCACAGGAGCCTCTCCAGCTCGAGGTGCAGCTGCATCCTCTCCTGCCCTAGGCTGTACTCTCATAAACACATTCTGGTAAACACATCTGGAGAGATGCTCTGTGATACTGAATTCAGGCTTGTACTTCACTACAAGCATTAATTTCAAGTAGGTCACGTCCAACTGAGCAGAGCTGCTGCCTCCAATGTGAGCTCAGCGTTTTTGAGGATGAAGTTTAGACTGTAAGTAAAAAGATCTTTGTTTTAAAAGGAAGACAACTAATTAGCAGTATATTGCTCTAAAGGCCACATCCAAAATTTACAATAAACACTTGAAATTCTTGGCCCAAAGTCAGGAATAACTGAAATTGAAATAAAGGTTGTTTACATCTTTTCGTGGCTACATTGCACCCCATTCCAACCCCCCTCTTCTGTACCAACAGGGCAAATTTCCACTCCAAGATTTCAACATTATTCCATGAGCTGAATACTGGGGACCATGGGGAAAATACCAAAAATCAGCATTTCCTGCTCCCTTTTAAGATCTATATTTATTCATTTGTCATAAGTATCTGTGAATTGGATGTGGGTGGAATAATGACATGAGTAGCCGAGGAAGTGGGTCAGTACCACAGATGGAAAATGCCAGACACATCAGAACCCAAGCCTCTCTTTGCCTTGTAATTCAAGCCGCCTGCAATGACAAACAAATAAATCTGGTTTTAAAAGGAGACAACCGTTCATGGAAAAAGTAAGTCTGGGGTGCTCAGAGAAGACAGATTTATCACACAGCCTGTACTTAACTGATGAGTCCTTCACATCACGGGGTTTCACGAGGAAACCTCGCCATGCTGGCTCACAGTTCCAAGGTGAGAGAGCCTCGTCTCCCTGCACAGCATCAGTGCCATCCGAGGAGACACTTAACCGGATTGAGACCCTGCTTCTCGCTGCAGAGGCAATCCCAGCCTCCTGACACATCCCCTGATGCTGCCCTTACGTGTTCCAGGGCAGAGTGGCAGCAGCAGCAGAGGCCAGCAGGAGCCAACAGGGCAGCAGTTTGTCCTGAACCAGCATCCACGACACTGCTCGGAGTGAAACTGAGCACACAGAACTCTGGGGGAGCAGGAAAACTCCAGGTGACTCCTCCAAATCCTCCCGTGGGCAAAGAATGAGGAGTTTACACATAGTTCCTTTGTCTGGGGAGGGCAGTGGCTGTGTTTCGGAAGTCACTCCGTTTGTCTCTGCTGGGGTTTGCACGGGATCTGTGAAGATCTGCCATGGCATGTCTCCCACAACAGCCTTACTGGGACACGGGAAATCTCACACTGGGCGCCTCAAAACATTTACCAACTTCATTATTTCCTGAATTTTGTTATTTAAACCACCTCTTATTAGCTGCAAGAAGCATATGGGACCTTGCTATAATGAAGCTACTCAATATTTTTAGCTGTTTAATATTGGATCAGCACATCATCTGGAGCAATCACCCCTCACATTTCACTTTAATTGGGCTGCCTGGAACAGAAGGGTTGAGAAAGGCACACATGTTCCGTTTCCAAGCAGTATGTTCAACTGGCTCATGAAAGGTTAAAATCAGGAACAAGAAAATAGCTTTATTCCCCCAGGAGTAATGCCAGTTGATCAGTTTAAACACAGATGTTTTAAACTCCACATCTAATAAAGGGTATACCAAGGCTCCAGAGATTTGCACAAACGGGGAAATTCCTTCCCTTCAAAGTAGATTCTCATTATAATGTCTTCTACTATGCAAATATCTGACAAAGAAATCATAAAAGCCAAAGCAGTGGGTGGTCTGCTTGCATGACAGCACTGATACATCTCCTGTTGATGTCAATATGTGATTTGTTACTGATAAAGAGCACTCAATATTCTCAAAATGCAAATGTTTACACAGCCAGGCAATCAACTGATCAGTCCCATACAGACTGAAAGATTAATGCATGTGTGTTCTTAACCAGGCTTCTGAGTGGCTCAGGGGGAATAAGGACTCATTGCAGTGCCCAGCTCTCACAAATCACTCAAAATAAACAAGGTCAGATGCATTTTTTTAAATCATAGAACTTGAGAGCAGTATTTTCTCTTGAAGAGATTACCACAGCAGTCAAAATCACTACTGACCATTGAGGGAATATTTGCGTGAGAATAAACACCACTTGAAAAATTTACAAGTTAAATTTCCTTTAGCCGGTTCCTAGTTTAGAGGTGGGCAGCTCTGCAGGGCTCTGAGTTACCCACCCAAACCACCACAGTAGCACAGTGCTGAGAGTGGGTCTGGGTAAGCAATTACAGGGCACATCTCACTCCCTGACCACCTACAAACTCTCCAAGTCTGTTCATGACTCCTCCTTCCGTTTCAGATGACTCCCTTCATTGGTAAGTGAGGAAATTTTTGAGTGTGAAACAACACAGCAAGTCCTAGAGATTCATCTTGGAAAACAGCAAACCTTGGATTCATTCTCAAGAACTGATAATTTTAATTTAATTTAATTCAGGTACTTTCTACCTTGTTATAAAATTCCTAAATCAGGCTCATATCTGAGGACATTTTCTAGCCACGTCCTTGGAGAATTTGACAGGCTGCCCTAGCAGGTCCCCACAAAAAGTTCTTCATTCTCCTGTACTGTGGGAAATTGTATTAGTGGGTAAGAAATTTATTTAATGGAGAGAAAGAGAAGAAAAGGAAAAGTTAATTGAAATTAGATGTTGTACCCTACCTTACCACAGTGAAGATGGAAACAGGTAAATTAGTCGTGAAACAGCATTTTTGGTAGATAGCTAAAGCTGGTATGAACTGTTAATATTCTTTTCCTTAAATTATCTCTGCACCACATTTTTGTATTTTATCTGCAGTTCTCAGGGGTTTGATGCTAGAAAGGCTTAAAGGAGTAAATGGCATCAGTGAGCTGGCTCAGGTTCCAAACACACAATCACTTGGTCCAACCAGGGTGATGTACCAGGACACAGCTCTTGGAGCAATCGCAGAACCAGGGAGAGGGGGCAGCTGGAATTCTGAGTATCAGCTCAACCAGCTCTTCCCAACCTTCCATGGGCATTCCTGAATGCAGAATCTTTGCCATAATTACAGACTAAATTGTCAAGGATGAACAAGGCTGTATTGACAGTCCTGGGCACTCAGAAACCATGACAAATTTCATCACAACATGGGTAAGATCTTCATTTCCCTGTTTGAGTGTGGCAGACAGTGTAGTGTCCCAGGTATTTGTCATTTAACCAGAGGTTATGTCCCTCTAAGACTGACTGAACCTCACAGCCTGGGAAGACAGAGGATGTGCCACCTCTGCCAGGAGCACGAGGCTGCTGGGGAGACCCTGGGCACAGCAAGGGAAATGCACCCTCAGCACAGGGCTGGCAGCCCTTGGGCAGGAAACCAAAGGCAACTCAGCCAAGTTTCATGGGGGACAAAAGAAGTTTTCCAAGGGCAGACAGGAATGTTCCAGGTTTCCTTCAACTACAAAGGTCAGAAATGAAGAACCGAGACAGGGAGTTTTGGCTGAGGCAGCAGTTTGCACAGCCGTAGTTTACACTGTGCCCCACACGGGTTTGCAATAAATCCCCCATAATCCTGGAATCTTCTCACTGTTAACGTGAGGCTTGAGAGAACTCACAAGGTGAGAAGCTGAATGTGTTCCGTGCACTCACTCAGGAGCTGCCTCAGCTCTCGGCACGGTGGATGGGACAGTGCACCCTTCTAGCAAGGGCAGCTCCACAAAGGCAGTGCTGGTCACCAGAACCACTCACCCCTCATCACCACCCTGGGCTAACCAAGCCAAAACACTGCACTGAACACACCAGGCAGGTCAGAAACGTGGCTTTGTTTCTGCTGAACTGGTTTTAACATTATTTTCTAAGAAAATAACGTTTAATTATGGGGCCTGTATGCTCAGCATCTTTTTTCATCCCCAAACTACTTTCTTATTAGATACATTAATTAATATCCCTAAGGCACGGTGACAAAAGGCAGCTTTTTGAAAATGCTAAGTAGTCTTCATATGTGTAATTTAGGTTTGTATTTGACACTAAACTAAGAACAAAACACAGTTTGACAAGGTCAGATGAAGGTGCTGAGCACAGCAGTTTGTAAGAGAAACTTGGGCATGGTAACACAACTGTGCTGATGTACTAGAAAGGCTTCCCTCCAAGAACCTTCCACTACCCTGCTTAGTATTCAATAAAACCTATTAGGACAATCACTTTGACTTCTAATATGCTTTGTCTCGTACATCACTGGGTCATTATTCTTTGTGAACATGTTGTCAGTATTTAATTCAACTAAGTTTGTATCCATGGCAATGGTTAGGAGTAAGCTAAAGAAAAGGGAATGTAGTCATAGGCCAGTAGCTCAGTAACAAAAAAATACAGCAGCCCACTAATGAAGTGAGAAGAGGTGAACAGGAGTGAGGAGAATGCCAACAAAGGAGCGGGGAGTTGTAATTACAGCTGTGAGGGAGGACAGAGAAACGTGGGAAGCAGCCAAACTCCAGTTAGGCTGTAATTTGGCAAATACTGTGTTTTTAGCACTACTAACATTTGGTGGTCGCTTCCAGAATTCCAGCAAATACAAACAAGCTTGCAGGAAGATGCTGTCCAATTCCTTGCCACATCAGGTCTGTCAGAGTGAAGGGCTTATCTACATGAATGTCCTGTGCTGCTTTATCTCTCACAGAACAGCAAAGCAGCACGACCCTCACCTCCCAAGCAAATTTGCTTACAAGGGGCTTAGAAGCTTTCAGACCTCCCTTAAAGGATAATGTAGTTGTCAAGAAGGTAACGAGGCTCACATTAAAAACTGTGCCACTTGCTGTAAATGACAGACAGCAGAATGAAACTGTGACTATCTTTACCATGTAAATTACTTACTATAAGCAGCTCTAGACAAAATCCCAGGTTGTGAATCTACACAACCCTGATGCTGCTCATTAGAGAAAACTATATCTCCCCATTAGTAAACCTTCAAGAATGAGCTTTAATGAAATTCACCCAAACTCGAAAAGTGTTCTGAGATATTTTCCAAAATTACCACAGGCTATAGAGGTTAATGAAGCACAAAATATACAAGCATCTTCTAGTTTCAGGTTTCATTACAAAAGAAGCTCTTATATCCAAGTTTTAGGGCGAGAAGAGTACCTCAAGCTGTTACTAAATCAGTCAGCTCAGTATTAGAGATTATAATCACATCTCATTCTAGCAGTACCTTGTGCCTTCCAGGTTTTAATTCTGAGAGACTGAGTTAACAGCGATCAGTTCCAGCACAAGATACGCTATCATATTCTTATACATTTTTCTCAGGTACAGAGTACAGCTTTCAATACATAAATTGCCAGCTACTTATCTCTACTCCTAGTTAAAATGAGTTAATTGTTTCTTTCATAAGGCAGTAAATGCTCACTAGTAACAAAAAGTGTCAATTCTTCAATGTACATGAAAGCAACAGAATTCAGTCTGTCTGGAAACCTGTGCAGTTAAAATTCCTTCTGCACGACTGCTCTTTAAACAACATATCTGAAATCAGCTATGCAAAACCACAGATCTTGTAAACTGAGGGATCCTTCTCTGCAGTACGATGTTGCTGCATTAATTTGAGTAACCCAATTTTGAAATCACTTTACCTACTTAGCACAATTCTCTCACATGCATAAGACCTCACACATCATCTCACATCTTCCTTAAATAAAGTGGTCAAAGCTCTTTTAAGAAATTATGAAGAACAGAAAACAGCTGTTGCCCCAAGTATTTGATGGACTGGAGAAGGAGGAAACATTCATTCACAGTGGCAGCTGAACATATGTGGGTTACCATTATACATATTATTAGTTTAGTTTCGTATTTTACTACTTTTGCCACAATAGACAAACTCAATTTTGGTATGTAAACAGAAGGGCTATCTCAGAACTGCAGGGACAATTTTGTGAGAAGCTGAAAAACATCAGTTTGGACAAGCTCTTTCTTCCTGTAGCACACGGTAATGTAAGATTAAAGATACATGGGCTGAAAGGTGGGCTAAAGCTTTTTCAGTTCAGGAATCCTTCCAACACCACATTCCTCTTCCTTATTTCCACAGTGTACTTAGAGCCATTAAATATGGTCCTGTGGCCTCTGAAGCATGTAATTACTAAGATAAAATATGAAAACCTCTATTTGTCTTTCTGTGTTGCCAGCCTTGAGGCTGCCAAAGGGAGAGTGCACTGCGCTGTGCTCTCTTGGGCTTTGGCAGAAAGGTTTGAATTGTCCAAACCAACCAGTGCAGATGTGCCAAAACATGCCCCGCTCCACCAGCTACATGTAAGGTGTTTGAGGTTACACCAAGAGCAGGGAAAGGATAAAATTCACCCATAACTCCAAGGGCAGCAAGGAGGCACATTCCACACTGCTGCAACTGTCTGGAATCCCTCTTACACGTCATTACAAATGAAATAAAAACCCCACAATGACTCCAACACCCACAGGACAACTTCCTAAAACAGAATTCAGAATACCAGCTAGGAGTTGTCTCCTCTGCAGCTTTTCCTGGCTCTGAGGTTGGTTCACAGCCAGTTGGGCCTTCAGAGAACAGAGCAGAAGTCAAATTCTCCTGTGATTCTCTCTGGAATTTTTGGGGTCCTGTACACTTTTTCATTGAGTTCAATATTCAGCCTAGATTAGTCAGAAAGACTATCTTGCCCTATTTTCATTCAAGGAGCAACATGCAGCTCGCTTATTCCTTAATTCTTTGCAGTGCCCTGAGCTTCCACACCAGACAGAATTAGTTCTACTGAATGAATCCATCAGTTCTAGCAGAAGCTAAATTGTTAAATAATTATATTCTCTCACTTTTCCAAGTTATTACTAAACTTGGGACTGCAAACTGAAAGCATGGATGCCAACTTTCCTTTTCTGCCTATTCATAGGAACAAATACAGCCCAAATACATCCCTTTCCCTAAACAGTGTTAACACTGATCAGGATGCTGCCAGTATCACTTAAGTTGCAAATCAGACAAGAAGGATTTTTTTTTCCCTAGATTTCTAGTAAATCTTTGATCATTCAGCTTTATCAGCCTTCTATTGTCTCTGATGCTTGACAAAATATTGAGCAGCTGCTCTATC
This sequence comes from Pomatostomus ruficeps, assembly GCA_013400735.1. Lineage (NCBI taxonomy): Eukaryota > Metazoa > Chordata > Aves > Passeriformes > Timaliidae > Pomatostomus > Pomatostomus ruficeps. The sequence goes on from VYZT01061278.1 coordinate 158,160, forward strand.
CAGTGAGGCTGTTGTCCAATGGCTAATTTTCTATGCAGGAACAACTTTAGCCTTTCTTTTTACCTCATATAAATAGGAAAGGATGGTGTTGGGTTTCTTTATCTAATGTACACATACATATATAAAATAATTATCATTGTGGTTTTTTTCTGGCTGAATCTCACTTTGAGCATTTCTACCTCACTGGAAGTGGGCAATTTCAAATGTAATAGTCAGCATCTCTCACAGTTATCTTAAACCTGAGTATATTTTCCTGGGTTTTGGCAAGTATTTGATGTAAACTGCTTCTATGCCCCATGACAGAAGAGAAGGAGGGTCCACGAGTGCATGGTTTGCTGTGGAGTAGAATGGCGCATGGAATGCATCCCAGGAACTTTTGTAAAATATTCCTTTCTGAGAGCAGAGCCATGTTCAAGACTATGCAGAGAATAAAACAAAAGGCTCAAGACACACTTTACCCAAGCAGGCAGGTCAGAGAGGTTCCAGGATGAAAGGTTTGACTGAAGCTGGAGTCAGCCATCAGCGTGCCCAGTTCCTGGCAATGGCTCACGAGAGGGGAGCAGGAGAGCTCAAGGAACAGAGCTACATCAGCCCCCTCCAACACGTCACAGCCCTCAGGCAGTTTATGGAAGCAAAGGTGATAAATTAATAGATTTTGATCACAGAATCACTTCCCAAATAGCTGGAGATCAAGGTGTCAGACTTCAAGAACACAGAGTGGGGCTGGGTATTTTATGTGCATAACTTTGCAAACCTCTTTATTTCCATAGCTGCTTTAAGTACATTTACTTTAGAGTTACTGATTGCCTCATCTTTTTCAACCCTGAATAAAGACCTGTAATATGTAACTATATGAATTTGAAAGGTTTATTCTAGAGAGTGAACAAGGAAAGGAACACAACCATTTGCATAAGCAACAACGACTGTTTCTAGTGGGGCTGCACACACACAGAGCTGCTGCCACAGCTCCAGTTATTTACTGCTGCATTTACACACACATAACTCCTGTGTGACTTTTCCCTGGAAGCTTTCCATTCATAACTTGGTATTGCGGATGAACAGTGCAGTGATGAGAAATAAACTAGAGATCAAACTGCATCCCTTGATGACAGTGGGGCTATGGCCAAGGTTTAAATAAACACATGTGCTCCACTATTATTCCTTCAAGCAAGTGTGCCAGTCGATGGGGAAAAACAAAACAAAACAGCCACAAAGCAAAGCAAAAGAAAACAAAACTGTTTTATCATCAGAATTCCTAAGTACTTTCCATTTGGGATACTTGCACAGTCCTCCTGCAGCATCAGCAGGCACACACGAGCGCAGCTGACAAACTGCCTGCTTTTCTAAGGTGTTATACTCGGGTGCTTCCCCAGAGTGCTCTGCACGCAGCTCAACAGGAATGGCAGTAACAGCCTGCCGAGGTTTATCAAACCTACTGCAACAACAAAGGTGCAGATTAACTCATGATTGCTTGCTTTTGTTTTGTTTTTTACCTCCTTAAATCATGTAAGCTTTTTGTACAGTAATTCAACTGCACAGAAATAGTGCAAAATCCTTAAAACACTTGACTTTGTAATTAATGTTGCACTAACATGAGAGGTCACCTAGTTCTCAACCAGCGCCCAAATTAATAATTCTCCTCTAACGATGGATGATGATGAGAGATGACTGGAAATCTGTGTTTTGACTTCTTTAGAAGACCCAGAAAACAGCTCAGTTTTGCTGTTCCTCCATCCCATCACAAAGGCACAGTTTTCACTATGATAAAAAAAGTTGTAAAGAGCCAGGAAAAGCAAGGATACTTACAATGGCAATCAGTGACCTGGAAGTGCTCAACTGTGCTTACAAAACATGGTGCTAAATCTTCATTAATCACAAACCACAACATTTTTAGAAATATTTCTGACCTGGTCAGAAATAGGGAAAGCCTGAAGGTTCATCAAAGTCCAGTCCTCAAGAAAAACCGCCCAACTGAATGTAGGAAAGCAGTTTAGATAAATCATTCAGCACTGTATTTCATATCTCAAACAACAAGTTTGATAATCCAGAACCACTGCCTAAATAACAGTATCGCCAATTCTGTGAGTTGTCGGCAGCTGTGTAATAAACACCTACAAAATCAACAAGGCAAGAACCTTAGATGAGGATCACAGAATATTTATGCCAGCTGGAAATAATGGAAATGGTTTAGGCCAACTGCTGCATTTTGTTATTCTGATTTTCAGATACATAACATCCAGCACATATTGGAGTTTGTCAACAGCTGACATTTAAACACATTTATAAAGAAAATTCTACAATTTTTGAAAAAGAAAACAAAACCAAAAAACCCAAAGTTGTTATTTCTTCCAAAACATGTTGGCCTTGGACTTTTTTTTGCACTGCATCACAGATTTATTTACAAGCTTTAACCAGCATTGAAAAATGCAGAAACAAAATATGCAAACTGTCATCAGAATAAAAGCTACTTCTGCTCTGTTAGTCTTGGTGAGAAAAACAGCTTAGTGTCACTGAAGCACTGCAGACAGAGTTTGAAGAGACACTTCCCCAAGGCTTTCAATGCCCTCTTAAAACAATGAAGTAGTACTTGACAAAATTTTATTTAGTCCCACAGAGTTGTAAAGGACAAGAATTTTTTTTTAAAGCATAATCATTAAACAACCAAACTTTTCCATTCTAAAAATAAGAATTAATTCTTCACCTGTTTCAGTTTATTTGGTGGTAGTTGGTTATATCTTGCCTACAGAAGGAAAAGAAATCCTGAAATCAACCTTTCACCTGAAGAAACTGCAAGTAATCTATTTCAGCACAGAGAAGGGCGGTTGATGCCTGCACTGCTGCTCTGGAATTTTGCTCTCTGCTTTCCCCTTTCCTCTCGCCCTCCATGTGCTTATAAAACAAACCAACCCCTCCTGCAGGTACAGGGGTCTCAAACAAGCCTTCAGCATTTTCCTGTGTGCTGCTTTGCTCTTCCCCAGCTGCTGAGGCAGGTTTGTGCAGCCCCACACGCAGGGCACACAGGGAACACGCCAGGCGAGCCTGGGTCAGAGCAGCCGGCAGAAAATCCTGCTCCAAAGACCAGGCAAAAAGAAAGCATTTGCTCTTCCCCTCAGTTCAGAACAAAAATAAAAGCAGCAAAATTATTTCCTAAATTCCAGTGATTTGGAGAAATCTCTCACTGGGGGCCAAATGCCTCCTACTGGTTCATGCACCCTTGCATGGCGGTGCCTTAACACTCACCCTTAACAAGCACGCCCAGGGTTTTTTCTTAAAAAGAGGGATTTAGCTGCTCCTTCATTTTCGGCATCAGAGGCTGTTGTGTTTTATATTTTCAGTTATGCTCCCCAGCTGTCATCCAGTTAACACAAAGAGCTATTTCCCCCAGCAGGATCTGCTACCAGCACATGCTTCCCAACTGATCCTTCTGACTTTGAATGAAGAAAGTTTTGTGTCCGGGTCTCTCCAGGGAAAAAGGTTGTCTTATCTTAGAAAATCAAAAGCAAGATCAGGGGTGGGGCAAGACTACTGAAAAAATGAAAGACTTGTCAGGGTCCTGGGTTATAAGGCAAAAAGTAGGGGCTCTTTTCCTGAAGGATTTTACTCCAGAAATATGAAGAGGCTTTATCATACTTCAACCTTCCTTAGTGGGGCAAAGACACAACTAAAAACCATAAACTCCTCAAAAAGCCCAAGCTGTTACTTGCTAACCACCTCCACTTATGGAAATACAAGTTTTTACAAGCTGAAAATAAATCTGTGTGGAATATTGTTAAAATACACAAATATGAATCCCATTTTAGAGATTTGAGGCCAAAGACAATGAGAGTTCAGCGTCGCAGCCAGAGAGAGGCCACGAGCAGAATTCTGACAGATGGAGCGGTGGAAGCACCACTGGAGGCTCCCAACCTCCCCAACAGCCTGGGGAGGAGCAGCTCCCACCACCCAGAGGGGTCTCTGATCCATTTTGGATGAGCTGCTGTTGACTTCCAGATGAAGCAGCACAAAGCTGAAAGCATACCAGTACGACTTGCACTGTGATTTTGATAACAAAATGAAACTAAGTAAAAGCTCATCATTAACAATCTTTGCAAGTGCATGGAATAGCAGTTCAAGCAGAGGCAATAACCTTTCTAAGGGTCTAACATGATCTAACATCCGTGATTTTGCACTTTCTTTTCTTAAGTGGTTCTTCCTGCAATTAGTGTCAGGGCCCCTAAAAGTCAAAGATGAAAATGCTTCTCCGCAATCAGGACTCTTAATATTAAAAAGAAAATGTATTTAATGGATGTCTGAAAGGCAGAAACATGAATGAAATTGAAGAAAATGCATCTCAAAACAAAACCTAATTTGCAAGGCACATTAGTTGGGGGATGTTTACTGGCCTCATTTGAAAGCTCCTCCTAGGCCAGTCTGCCCACAGCAGGAAGATGTGGAGAGTTCAAGTTTCCATCTTTTTACTTTGCTGAGCAGAACTGAATGTCTCATTTTTAAAAGAATGAAACAGAAAGGAGGCATTGCCCCTTCTACATTCCAAAACCTATTCTTTCTCAAATATCTTTGGCTATTAAGAAGCAAATTTAGCTACTGATCTAATTTGTTTCAACTTATAAGTAGTAATACCCAAGCAAACATATGTTGAACAGGCTGGTTAAGAATACTTAATGAGAGTTTAGTTACTGATTTGTAAATGAAAAGTGCAAATGTGGCAGTTGCCATAGATCCTTGTAGCTCCTTGCTGGCACTGAGCCCAGATAGACTTAAAAATATGCAACATATTGATGGGAGAAAAGGAGAAAAAATTTTAATATTATGTGTAAAACTTGCCGTGAAAATACAATTCTGCATATGTAACTTAATGTAAATTGTACGAGCAAGACAAAATAATTCTGTATGCATTTATGTATGCTTTGTGCTGATGGGATTAATGCAAATATTACAGTCACACCATAAATTCACAATGAAGTGAATGCCTACAGGCAATTCAGTTTTCTGTCCTTGGTAGCTGTGAACAGAAATGTGTTCTGTTCTACATTTGTCAGCAAATGAAACAGTGAGGAATAATCTCTTCGTTTGTACCTACCTCTGCGTGACATTTCTGCCTTGGAACCAGGAAGGGCCTTTAGTGAAGAAAGAGCCACAGAGAAGACACAGCATGTTCTTGTTCCTGGAAAATAGAAGGAATGCAAAGAGAGTGAAAGGGCTGTTAATAAAACCTGACACTACTAGAAGTTAAACCTGCTGCATTCGTAAATTATGACAAACTCCAGTACTCCCCTGCTCCCCCCATTATCATACCCATTTCTGTAAACTCTCGCCTCGTTTTCTTTCCTAACCTTTGCCTAGGAAGTAAAAGAAGCCCTGAGAACCGGGCACTGAAGCTGCTACTCAAAGAGATTAATTGTCAGTACCCTCAGTTCCCATCACCAGGCAGGAAAGAACAGCCCTTTATAAAGGATATTTGAGACTGGAGAGCCCTTTCGGGTGACCTGCCCAGGGTGGCACTGCCCCTGTGAAGAGTTTTACCTATGGCACAGTCTGACCCTCCCAGGACTGGGCTTGTGGGCGCTGTCCCTTGTACCAGCACTGAGAGGAACTTTCCAGCCCTGATTCTTTGTTGAAGGGCAGCTGCAAAGCTGCCTCTGGGTCACACTTCAAGCTCCTCTTTGCCAGGAGAAACCCAGTAGGAGCTTCTCTTCACTGAGTTCCCTCAACCCCTGATGTCACCTCACACCCTGCTCCTTGGACAGGCAGACCTTGTCTCTGCCACAGATTCACAGGCTACCTCAAAGGAATCCCAAAAATACCAGGTATCAGAAACTGAAACAGAATTAAACATTGAAACAAGCAAGTGCTGCAGAACACTGCCCAGACAGCACAGCACTTGCTGCTTGTCCTGTATGGTCACACACAGTGCACTTTCTGCCTTACACTGCATAGAAAATCAGTTTCCCTGCAGACTCGGGTCACTATAGACTTCATTCCCTTTTACAACATTGTTATGAATGAGCCTGATATTATTTCACACACATGGAAACCAAACCAGACAGCACTGACACCCGTTTTGGCAAACCCCATCATGACCAGGAGTGAGACTGTCAGTGGACTTGGCATTTCAGTTTGTCATCTGGATTTTCACTTTCTTTCATTTTTTAAGTCACAGCTAGCACTCAGCAGTCCTGCAGGGCACAGCCAGGCCAACCACAGCCACCTGCAAAGCTCCTGCTTTGTGCCTTGTCCAGAGCCAGGCAGGAATTCTGTGGGATCAGAAAGGATGAAATCCAGCTCTCCAGAACAGCCTTTAATTTCTCTAATTCCCTGAGTCGTTTGCAAGGGCCCCTTTCAGTCACCACACGCTGTCCCAGGCACTGAATGCAGCACAAGCTGGTGCAAAAATCTCTCAGCATGGACCATATCCAGCACTTCCAGAGCCTGCTCAGCAGGCAGGAATGCAGATGGAAGAGATCACTTTGAGAGCAGCTTCAGAGCATTTATCATCACACCCCGGCAATAGTCTGTCTGTGAAACTGGAGGGTTACAGTTTGGTCACCTGTGGTTGGATTTACAAATGAACACAAAAAACACAAGTCTGTAGATAGCAAAGTTCCTCTTTTGCAGATTTCATGTTCCCACTTCAGATTAGAAACATACTTTAGCACCTCAAATTAAAACTCAAGGAAGTTTTAAAGCAGGGGGGAAAAACCAATGTATTCTTGCCTTTTATCATTTCCAGAAAATTCTCCCCCTTTAGATGAATTTTTTTCTTTTTCCTACTCTTCAAATCTATCATGTAATAATAAAAAAAAGCAACCAAACTCACTAGGCACACAGAATACTAGATTCACCTTGGGCCTAATTTACTAAATTGGCAAAGCTATAAGCATTTGAAAATTAATTTTTCAATAGAAAACCTCAGAAAACCTCAGCTGGACACGCTGCTGCTTATATTGTGGATGTTAAGGGCATAACCTTAAGGAATTAATACAATACCATAGAGAACATTAAGACATCACACTCAAAATATAAAAACCATTGAAGAGTGGATAAAAACCAATGCAATATTTAAAAAAAATAAAATTAAAAGAAGTATATTATTTCAAGAACATTTTCTGTGAGTGATTCTGAGACTGACTCCTGTTCCGAACACCCTCACACACAGCCCTGTCCCCTGGGGACAGCAGGGCTGCCACGGGGGTGGCTCTGTGCTTGATCCATCCCTGGCACCCCGTGCCCAGAGCGAGTCAGGGGCCCTCAACCACCCACGGGTCAGCAGCTCCGAGTCCTGCAGAGCTGCTTGTGGGAAAAGCCTTCAGGTTAAACAGAATCTTCCCCTGCCTCAGCTATGACTGGAAAGAGTTATAAAGCAATTCCGATTTTTATGTGTTTATAGGTATTTAGAAAAATGTTTATATACTCTAATTAAGTTTCTATAGTCCCTTCTAGTTCCTTCCATAGGATTTCTTGTCATCCCTGAATGGTTACACAGCCTTTATTAAAGCTGATTACACAGCAAACAAAGCATCTGAGCATAGTTATAAACCCTTTACAAGGAGCCATGATCTAATACAGGATCTACGTGGCTCATTAAGAATCTGAGGAATTACCCCGAAGAAATGTGCCTCTTTTATAGAATATTATTTGTGTAAAAAGCACTTTTACTGAGTTCTTAAATTACACTGGCGTATAAACTGCCAATCAAAACTGCCCATAAAGAACAAGCGAATGAGTCTGGTGAACAGGCACAAATGATGAGGACAAGGGCTGAGAAATCAAATGAGTTACCACCACGCAACAGCATCCCGGGCAAAAGATACATTTTCTACAGGCAATAACATTTATTACATCTATCAGTTCAAGTCTATTGCTACCCCAGCATCAACGAGTTCATTCAAAGTTGAAAGAACTTTAGAGGATACTTTTATGAGGACGGTTTTGCCCAAGCAGAATGGGAAACGAAGTTCAATGTCATTTGTCACTGGGGCCCGTGGGGCCAGGGGAGACCAGCCTGGTTTGTTTTCTTCAGGCAGCAGGCCAGCATTGGGTGCATGAGGGTTTGACTGAAGTCAGAACCCACCTTCCTTACCATCATGGGAGCCTGGTCATTTGGACTACGCAGGGCAGCTGAGGTAGCTGCTCATTTTACCAAAGAGAAATCACTTTTGACAAAACTGAATTTTGTATTTATTGGCCTCTTTCTCCTAGAAAACTAATCGACCTCAAAAGCCAAGCAGCCAAGCACCACAGCCTCACACAGAATCTTAGGTGCATTCCTAGTGAATCCATGCTCCTGCCTGCTCCTGCCTGCTCCCCTCACACAAACTGACCCACCCCATCCATCCAGTCTCATCCTGCCAGCTCACACCGCCTGATGGAGCTCAGCTTTCTGGCAGCAGTGGCATTTGTCACATGGGACACTCTCCCTGCCTCTCCCAGCAGGTCTCTCAGTGCCACCTGTGGCCTCAAGGCCCCCTCAGCTGATCAGTTCCTGGCCATGTTTAAAGCAGCAAAATGGCCCAGTGCTTTGTCAGAGCTGTGCTCCATGACCAAAGTGTGCTGCAGGGTGGCCAAGAGGAACAGCAGAGGACACACACAGATCCAGCTGCTGCTGGTTTTTTGTCACAGAGGTTTAGGTTGGGTATTAGAAAGAGGTTTTTTCACCCAGAGGGTGGTTGGGCACTGGAACAGGCTCTCCAGAGCAGTGGTCACAGCACTGACAGAGCTCAAGAAATGTTTGGACAATGCTCTCAGGGACATGGTGGGATTCCTGGGGTTGTCCTCTGCAGAGTAGGAACTGGACTTTGATGATCCTTGTGGGTCCCTTCCAACTCAGGATATTCCACGAGTCTTTCTCCATTACCATTGCCAAACAGAAAGTCTAGTGCTTCATTTAATATACAGACAGTCCTTTTAATAGCAACCAATATTGACATGCCATATTTAACATTTCTGCTGCTGATAAAAAAAAATCCTTTATGTGTTAACATATTAATGTCAAGGCATAGCACTTTCAGAATGATCCTAAACTGTCTTGGCATAAGCACCTAAGAATAAACCCACAATCATCGTAAACCCTTTAACAACCTCTCAACAACGTACTAGCACCCCCAGGCTTACAGTTCATCTGAAAGTGTTAATCCAATATTTAAAAAAAAACCTCAAATATTTCAATGATTGTGCAGTGAAACAGAAAATGGAGGAAATCAGAGAGCATCAGCACTTCTGACCAGCACCCCGAGGGCTGCCTGGCTCAGGGGCCTTCAGCAGCACTGCAGCCAGGGCTTGTCAGGCCAACCCTGCCCGAGACTGGCCACAAGCAAAGTCACCCCTTCATTTCCACTGGAGCCCATCTATCCATCCCACACAAAGGAAAAGATCCAAAGAACAGCTAACAAGAAAGAGGTGGGGATTTTCTTTTGTCATTGGAGCCTAGATCTAGAATGCAGCTGTGTACAAGCTTTTAGCCATCATTAACAGCATTATGAATTTTTATTTAAAACAAAACCAAGTCTATTCTTACAGTAGAACTTCCTGTAGAAGTACTTAGAGAGTACTCTTCTACAGTACTTCTTACAGAAGTAGCCTATAAGTTCTGTATAACTGAAAGAAAAAAAAAAACCAAAAACAACACACACAATCAAAACCTGCACCTCCAAAGCACGTGGCTTTTTTGATTAAGAAAAAAGTGCTTTGACTGGATGCATTATAACCAGGTACTGGTTCCTTGGACCATGCAAAGCTGTCTTAAAGAAAATGCAGATATCCATGTGTTTGAAACTCTGTCCTAAACCCACACCCATTCCTATAGTCCTACAGTATGAATTAGCTTAGTTGTTGCAAACCAGATTTTCTCTCCAAGACCAAATTTTAAAACTTATGTGAAATACTTATGACATGGTTTATTTATGAACACCACAAAATCAGTTAACTCTTTCTTATGTTACAACAAAATGACTTCATTTTACATCTATCACTTTCTGTGAAGGATATAATTTGGAAGTTTAAAGAGGAAGGTGTTCTTTTGGCTAAATAATGTATTGGACAGCAACTGTAAACTTTTGAACACCTTCAGACTGCAAATTTTGCAGGATTCTTAATAATATTTTACATTTAATGGAAAAACTTTGTCTGGAGTTCCAAAGGCTGCACAGCACAGTATTCATGCACTCAGTATTTCTTCCAGCCTTTGCTCACCAGACTCCTGGACAAACGTGGCATTAGCTATCCTAGAGATCTGCTTGGGAAGCTGTATTTTTTCAGAAAAGATAGGTTAAAAATGTTGCTGTTCAGGGGCAGCTGCACTGTACAGAATGTCAGCTCACTGATGGGTTTTAAAATGATGTTTGGCTGCAAACTTGAGAAGCTGATGAACAGCCTTCCTCAAGCAATTCTAGCAAACCTTCCTCTTTTTTTGAACACTGCATGCTAAAGAAGAAAATAAGGTCATGACCAGAGATGTCAAATTAATTGCCTTCCTTATCTGAAAGTGTTCCTCACTGCTGCTGGCCTCCAAGAGGCAGCTCTCAGCTCTCTCCTGTGAGGCCATCTCTCTCCAATTAGCTCGTGCAGACACCCCACACAACAGCAATGGCTCGTGACGGTCTCTGGAGTCATATAAACAGATTAAACTCCCTTTAACAATGCCCTACGATACTACTCTGTCCATGCCCAAACTTTGCCTCTTCTACTCATTCTCTTGACTTCGCTTCAACCTTCTGTCTGTGACTGTTTCTAGGTCAGGGCTCATCCTGGCCCTGAATAAAGAGCAATACTGTCTGCTGAAACTTGAAATTAGTAAAGTGAAATACATCAGTACATTCTTTCCATATCCCCAAGATTTTACTATTTCCTTTACACCTTTCTCCCCAATCTTTGAGCATGGCTGTGATCTCAGTGGCACTGACAGCAGCACCCAGCTCTCCCCACTCATGACTGGGACAGGGTGAGCAGAGTCAGCTGCACAGGGCCCAACTCCCTCCTGAGGCTCCCTATTTTCAGATTAAGGCACAGCAGCAAGGAAAAACTTGGCACATGCCTCTCCAAACATCTGTTTCTTGCACTCATAAACATGCTGAGTCTTGTGTGGAGAAGGGTCTTGGTTTTATTATGCTTTTTAATCATTCTGTAAATCTACAGGAGGATCAAATTATTTTCTAGGATCTGTCAAATCACTGAAGATCCAAATGAGGCTGTAGAACATGTACATGTTCCATGTGTTTTTGAAATTATTATTTCCTCTTTGTTAAATGCTCCTCATAAGAGGACATAGGAGGAAAATGTCCACGAGCTCAGGGCACTTTCCACCAGGAGACACCAGCATTCCCTGCAGGAGCTGCCAGTGAAAGGGACAGAATAAACAGCGTCTTCCTTTGGGTTTCACAGAAACTACTGACATCAGGGGTTTATTATCAATCCTCTGTTCCTAAAAATAGACCAGTGTATAACAACAGGTTTTAGTACTACAGCTAACAATAAATGAGTGTATTTTACAGACTGTGCTTTATTACTGAGAGATTTCTTGCTTTTTAGATTTCAAATGTAATCTTTTCCAGAGGACTTCTATAGCTCAGAGAGGAAAGGTCCATCCAATTTTTACCAGACAAGCTAAACGAGTTTCTCTTGGAAAGAATAATTTTCATCAGACTAGGTTGGCACGAAGGTAGAGGTGCCATTGTTTATGCCTAGAGTCAGGTCCTGCAATGATATTCAGATTCTTAACTGAGTCCTCACATAAAAAATCCACAGCTTTCACCTATAGAGTACCTCATGCATGTTTCCGTAGATACAACTATAAGCAACCATGACATATATACTCTGTGTGTGCATTGAGACAAGCTTCTACAAAAGTCTGTACACAGAGACTCAGGCCAGCTTTGCCACTCACCCAGCTTCAATCACGATCAAAAATGCAATTAGATTTATCGCTTCCCCATTCAGGGGTTACCATTCTTCACATTAAAGAACAGCGATTCCTCTGGGGTATTCAATATGCACCAGAAAGGGAAGAATCGAGCCTCCTGAAAAAGATCATTTCATCTGTTTCTAGTCAGCCTTACAGGTCCGAAGTACAACCTGGAATATTAGATGTATATCTACAGTTCATTTCTGCATTTCCTGAGATTCACTCAGGTACCTTTTTACTCACTTACCCTACAATCACTGGCTAAGTAAGATGGACTTGCATTGCTTTTAATAAAATCAGTTCAATATTTAACATTGCACACCACGAAGCTGAAGCCTAAAGCTGCAGAGAACAAGCTAGCCTCCATGATGTTCTTTGTTTTAACAATTCAGAACTTGTTGCCATCCAAATCTACAGCAAACCAAGATTTCAAGCAGCATATGAACAATAATATTTTCCAGAGAAACATTATTTCCATTGCACAACTACTTATCTCACATGTCTGTAAAGATTCATCACCTGAGAAATCCCCACAAATTTCCTCTGATATAAAAAATGGATATAACAATCAGATCTGCAAGTTACTTCTATTGCTACTACTCATAACTAAATACCTTTTCAGTAGTTTCAATAGTATTTAGCACTGGGGAAAAAAGCATTTAGCTGTTAAAGAGAAACCATTCTGCATGTGCACAACGGGCCAGTCTCATTAGTGTCTCTGCCAGCCTCGCAGAGACCACATGATCTTGGTGTTTGAGGAAATCCTCCTGAGCCTGTAACCCAATCTCCACGGAAGTCCTGAAGAATGAGTTGATGCCACTCCAGGTTTGTGACTATAAACTTTTTCACAGCACATTCAAATGGTAATAACTTTGGAAGGCATTTTAAAGGTCTGGGATTCAAACTTTTACCGACAGAGAGTTCAAATCCCAAGGAAAGTATCAATTTCCAGAATAAGCTGCTCATTGAAAACTCTGCTAATGTACTTACCCTTCAACTGCTTTAATAAATGAGTCCCCTGCCAAAGAATCTTTATCAAAACCAGAGATATTTACAGCACAGTCAGTATTACACTTTTAAAAAGCAATTATCAAAATGAGACAGATTTAAGGAACAGTTTTTCTGAAGCTCTAGATGTGCTGAAATAAACCAGTATCCACGCTCAATTTTCAGACTGTGAATTACTGAGAAACAGGAGATTCTTGGTGACACAAGTCCTGGAAGTGTCGCAGCCAGCACAGCCTCTGGATATGAATAAGCAGCAGGGTGGTGGGCACTGTAAGGAAAGATCCCCTCACATCACATATGTTAGAGTGAGAAGTCAACAACCCAGTATAATCAGAATTCCTACTAAAGCTGGCAAACTTCTCAACACAGATGTTCCCACTGAGGAACTGGATTCACTGAAGAAAAAGCTTTTTATTTTTGTTAACAAAAAGGCTTGCCATATTTTCTCAATGGCAGAAAAACATTACATGAAGGCAATTCAGTTCTAGTTGTGTTTTCTTCAGAAGGGTGTTAAAACCTTTCTTTCCCTCATGTACTTTAAGGGATGAGGAAAGACATAGAAATTTTAAGTACAGGAAAGAGAAATTCAACTGGAATAGTGTTTTTTAAAAGAAGTTCAATTTTTCTCAATTATTTTTAATTCTTTCATGTATCAAGTGTAAAACACCATCTTGTTCATCACTTCACCCATCCACCAGAAGCTGTGATTCCCCACAAACTTAACAAAAGCGCTTTTTTTTGCAAGAAAACTGAGCATTATTACCACTTACTGAACAACCTTTCCTGATGAATGGAAAGCCATTATTTACAGGAAGCCGTTGCAAGGCAGGAAAGACCAGACCTTCAGGCAGGAGAACTGGCTTGTGTTCATCCCATAAACTTTGGGAGAGCTGAAATAAGAGCCAGTGGTACAAACGCTGCAGTGCTGGGCCTGGAGCTGCCCGAGCACCAAGCTCTGCACCCCCAGCACCACGGAGAGCTGGAAGTGCTCCTGGCTCAGCTCTTCCCAGCTCCCACAGGCTCTTGGCCCTGGCACCAACAGAGCTCTCCCTGCAGGCAACTGCACGAGCCACGTTAGCCTGGCAAAGAGCTCCACTGCATGTTCAAGGCGCAAGATCTGAATGTCCCTGACAGGACAAGGCTTTACAATACTTTACAGAAGACAGCTGTTGTCACCTTTTTTTTTTTTTTTTTTGGTGTGTGTGAATGGAGAGCAGTAAGTTGCTGAGACTGAATTAATATCAAGATCAAGCTAAATCAAGCTTTCAAACGAAGGAACACCAGGCCAGAGCATCCCTGAATAGGCTCAGTTCTCTCCATACATTCCCAAGCTTTAACAGCCTTCACTTGCACAACTATAGACATTTTCTACAGGGCTCCCTCCTCATTCTGCACATGACAAACAGAGCTCTAAACCTGCTGTTCCCCACATTTGAATGCTCCATTTTGAAACCCTCATTTTTATTAATAAGTACACCTTAACAAGGTACCTGAAAATACCAGACGGAAACCTGTAACATGCTGCCGACAGATCCCTTTTCCCAGAGTAAGCGCATGAGTATTCTTAAGACTGGCAAGAACATTACCAGATCTCTGGTGGGGAAGGAGAAGATTGATGCTGTGTTGTCAGGCAACCAATTGCAAACTAAATATAACACTTCCAAATGTTTGTGTATCTCAAATTCATTAAACACATAAATTAGATAAAAGGGGTTATGTAACAGAAAACGTAGCCACCAGCTCTTTAAAAATCAATGTAACGGTGAAAGCACATGTGACAGCACAATCAGCTAAGATTGAATTTTGGATATTGACTTTGAAAATTCCTCTATGAAATATGCAGTCCTGGTAAGCATGAACGTCTCCCTGCGTACACCCTCATGCAATATCAAGCTCCAGCACGTGTGCTACGTGAAGAGATCGATGCTCAAAAGAAAGTACCAAGTGTATCTACAGATTGTTTCCTACGAGACTGATCGCACTAAATTAAGCTGTTTACACAGCAAATGTGTACCCTGAAATTTCCTTAGATTGGAACATAAACAACCCGCTATTAGTGGATGGCCAAAATGTTACAGTGAATTGGAGAAGAGGAGCCGGCTACAGTACAAAGCAAGGAAGAGACTTGTTGCTGGGGGCTGCAATAACACCACCACACAACGAGTAACGTGCACCAACAGGATCCCATTTGCGAGAAACAAATATATTTCAGAGCTATTGCAGATATTGCCATCCTAAAATGCATTCCAGCAGAAGCAAATGGACTCAAACTAGGAGAGAGATCTGACAACACTCAAAACAGCAGCTTCAGACTTGGGGACACACAATGACATCATGCTAATTAGCTCACATCATAATCACCCTGGGCACATCTCTGCTGCGACTGATGGTGCCATGAAAGTGCTCCTGTGAACCTCACATACATTTGTACACCTACACACCCCCTCTGGAGCCTCTGTCCTTGAATATATTCAAAACGTGACTGCACAACTTTGCCTTGAGCAAACTGTAAATTGTCATTTTAACTGCGTAAAATATAAATGCTATCAGGTACATGAAAGAAAACACAAACAGACGCATACAGATAGGGCAAGCACACCCTCAACCCTTCTCTGTCACAATGCAAGTATCAGACATACAAATTATAATATATTATAGGGCTGAGAAAGAATTAATTAAAGGTTTTGGGGGGGTTTTTTTTCCTGTGATATGTTTTTTAAATATGTGCAGTTCTATCCCTGATGATTCTGTCCCTTTCTGGAACTGAAAAGGGGTTTGTAAATGGGGTCCGTAGCCTATAAAGGGGTTAGCATTACATTTCAGCAGTTGGGTGAATAAAGTCCTGATAAGGGCAAACAGGGCAAAAAGAAACAGGTCCAAAAAGAACTCAAAACTTTACCAAGCTTACAAAAAATCCAATTCAACTGTGTTCAAAAATATCCAACTTCTTTTTGAACAAATACAGGTATTTTTTTAACTCCCTGGTGTATACTATTGACAAAATATTACCAGAATACTCTGTTGCTGTAAAGTGCATATATACTATGTATTTTGAGAGAGAGCTCCAATAGAAACATACACAATCTGTCTCTAAAATAGCCACTCATACACCAAATTATATGAACCAATTGCCCGTGTCTCACGTTGCACAACACTCTCTTTCCATCCTTGTGGCCTGCATCTAGACCTCTGATAGCCTACCACAGGCATTTATTCTGTCTGCAGCACAGACAGAATAAATAAAAAGAGCAATGGATGCCATTTTTTAATGGAAACAGATCTATAGGAAGGCCTAATTTTTGCTCTTTGTCACTGTTCTGAATAAGAGAAGAACTACAGTTGTTACCAATGTAAAGGAAAATGAGGCAAAAATGATTATTAACTGACTTTGGAAAAGCATTCATTTGTTTTCTAGCTAATCCAATTCTCTACTGGAACAGGCAGCTGCAGACACAGCAAACAATTAACTCCGCTCTCCATATCTGCTGGTTAGAAAAAACTTTGCTGTTACAGTAGCACTGACACAGGTCAGAAATTTCTTCATCAGGAACAACATGTCACAAACAAACATGACACTGAGGAAATCAGCGTGCTCCCCAGCCACCCCACACAGCTAAAATGTCCTGCTATGCACCCCGACACAGCTGCAGCACAAGGGTGAGGTCACGTATTGATACTGAGCAGCTGGATTGAGTTCTCTGCAAACCTGCACCATCTATCCATGTCCCAGGAACAGCAGAGAAGTTGCCCTCTCTCCATCTGCTCCCACACAAGCCACTTAAAACGATTTCTTCTTTCTCC
Source organism: Pomatostomus ruficeps (assembly GCA_013400735.1). Lineage (NCBI taxonomy): Eukaryota > Metazoa > Chordata > Aves > Passeriformes > Timaliidae > Pomatostomus > Pomatostomus ruficeps. The sequence continues at coordinate 174,865 of VYZT01061278.1, forward strand.
CTCTTAACGGCATCTAATTATTATCACAGAGCAGAGCTCCTACCTGCCCAGTAATTCACTGCCTGTGCCAAGACACTGCATCCACCCAGCCCATCAAAATCCTTATTGAACCACAGAGACAATACAGATTATGGAATTTTAAGATGTCTTCTTTGGGATAGAAGAGTTCGCCAGTAACAATAAGGGGTCTCTCCCTTTTTGTCCCAACCAGCTTCACACATAAATTATTTCTACCCCAGGGCTCTCACAACAGCCCAGGACCCCATGCCCTGTGGTATTGATCCAGTTCACATTAAAATAATATAAACCCTGAGTTATTTTCTCTTCCTTTTGTTTGTGTAGAAGCAAGCAAAAGGAGTGTAGTGTCAGAAATCAAACAGCTGAGTACTAAGGGAAATAAATGGAATAGCTTGGATGTAAGCTGTTCTTCACGCCAGAGAAAGTGAAGGTAGCAAACTGCAGTGACAATTTTTTAAAGCACTCAGATTTAAAGGATTTAAAGAAATACAGACCAGAACCTCAGGCTTATGCTGCAGGAGAACTGCCAGAAGTGAAGGAAAATTTAAGGACACATGCATAAACAGAACATATGGAGGAAGAGGCAACACAATGTTTCTAGAAGAAAATCACGACTCGTGAGCTACGAGAGCTCTTGGAAAGAGTCACGGGCATATGGACAAGATATATCTGCCTGATATAGCATTGCTGGATTTCCATAAGGCTTCTGATCACACATATCGGTGAAATTTCTCATTAAAGTAATCTGTGAGGGACAGAAACATACAAGTTAAATTGGTTAAATGTTCACGAATCAATGATACAAAAATAAATCCACCATCTAATACAAAAATAAATTCACCATCCAACGCAGGAAGCCTCCAGTGTGGCCCCAGAGCTCAAGCAGCAATCATGTAGAGATCATGCATAGCACAGATTTCTGCTAAAAGCTAAACAACATATTCATAAATCATCTGCAAAAGGGGCCAATACCAAGATGAGGAAGTCTGCTTATTCTGAGAAAGCATCTATAATAATAAAAGTATAACTTGTCTGCAGAGAGTTGTGGAGGGTTCTGACAGCGCTGAGTGACTGACAGAAGAGCAGATAAAACTACAGACCTACAAATTCAAAGCAGTGCATGCAGAGAAAGATGGTCCTGGCTTTATACACAGTGTGATTGACTTGGAAACTGTTACCTGGGAATGAGATTTTGAAGTCCCAATCTACACTTCTGTAAACACCTCAACTCAGACTTCATTAGCAGTTAAAAAAAATCAAATCAAATACTAGGAGTTATTAACAAAGGAATAAGCATGCTCAAAACTAAATATATCAGTACTACATCTGGAAAAGAGGCAGATAAGAGGATGATGAAGATTTTTAAGATATTAGAAGACAGGGAAAAGTTAGATAGGAAAAAAGTGTTCAATAACTCTCATAATACAAGAGCTATAGGATGTCAAATGAAATTGCAATGTGTAATTACATTGTAGAACTCATTCCCTTAGGATATAAAAATTTACAAAGGTTCAGAAATGGAGTGGATCAGTGGAACAGCGAGGGAAGTGTTATGATGTGCTTCTCCTGCACTTAAGCATTTTCCTAAGCACCTGCCCAAGCGTTGTTACAGACAGATCAGGTTCGGAATGAGTCTGAATTAGGCTATACTGGGCCAAACAAGCACCCTGCATCCCACTTCCCAACGTGTGGGAATTGCACTCTGCAAGGGGCTTAACCCACATGAAGCAATGCAGGGTACCCTGAGCAGGTTACAGGAAATCAGAAAACAAGCCTAGACAACACAGTTATCATTCTCCATAACAGAATGCTGTTTTCACCCTCTGCACCACAAGAACAGTAACAAGAAAATTACTCAGCAGACCCTGCCCAGCTCTAAATCACAGAGCCACAAACTCCCACAGAACCAATGGGCACACAGAAGCTGTAATGGTTTCCCCTAGTTTTAAGAAAGCAGATTAAGATGTTAACTATAATGAAAACAGAACAATAAAAGTAAGAACAAGAACCTTCATCTCAGTCCAGAAACATTAGAGATCCAAACCTAGGAGAAAATAGTCCATCTACTCCAGGGATTATGATTTTCCACATCAGACTTTTCCTCTTACCAAGTACTAAGAACATTCCTTGTTTTATTTGTATTTATTGTTTTTGTATTATATAGAAAAATGCTGCTGTTGAATTATTAGATGACTACTTTTCCAGGATCAACATCAAAGCAACAAACACCTTCCCAGCCTTACTTCAACTCTGGAGCCAGCAATAGTATCAGCAGCTTTGGCACCACAAGAGTCTACAGGAGATACCGTTACAAACTCGTAACATCTTGGTTATGCCATTTATATTTCCTTTATATTTCACTTCCACAAAATCAATGCAAAGTAACAATTTGCCTACAAAACAAAAGTGCCAGGTAGTCCTAATGTCACTACTGGATAGTTAGGGAAACTAAGGCAACAGAACGAATATTTGTTCACTGACTCATAACAAGAGTGGCAGAAGGAAAAATATAACAAGGGTGACAGGATGAATAATACAACTTTATTTCTGTATTTAATAGCAAACATTACTCTCTGCATAACAGCCACATAACTTCCCAACCAAGGGAAAAGGCTCCTTTCTTCTGGATTTGATGCTTCGAGTTGGTCCAGTTGGATCAGCTACACCAAAGGCAAGTGTTGGTGTCCCCGCACTGTATGGACACAAACACGCGTAGCCGACCAGGCCGAGGAGCCAAAAAGGAGAGTTAAAAGAGAGAGCTAAATGAGAGAGCTAAAAGAGTCAAAGGAGCGTCTAAAAGAGCGAGGGCAGAACTCTCTGACCTTTATTTATATGTTCTTAGAAATTACTGTGGATTGGAGGTAGAAATTACCACCTCTCAATCACACTGGTCAAAGGACAAATCCATCACATTCTCCGCCTAGGAGAATGGAATGAAAACAACAAGGACAGTTAGCGAAAACATGGCCATGGTTACAACAGCATGCGTGAGAAAGTACTACAGCAAAGAGAAACATTGAAGAACTGCAAAACTCAAGACAACGGGCAAGTGCACAGAGCAATAGAAGCTGTGATTCAGACAACTTGTGGTTCATTTCTGCTTCCACACTGCCCTGCTGCTGTGCCTGGAGCACTGATTTCACCTCACCCAGCTGAAAATCACGTCCCATCCTTTGGCTCTCCTTGGTGCCCCTCAGTGGGCTGTAAGCTCTGCTGGGTCTAGGGTTGTGTTTTCACACTCTGCAGCACCACGACTCCCCACAGCGGCATCTCCGTTGCTATGAAAGCCCTTTGGCCCCTGTCCAGGACAAACAGGGCATGAGAGGATCCCTTCATGTGTGCAGAGGGAGGAAAATCAGGTAATGGGACAGGGAGTAAAGAGAACCAGAAAGATCCTCTTCAGTTACACACATGGAACATTCCTGACACAGATGAAGCATTCCACCTGCAGGAGAAAGACTGTCCAAAAACACCACACAGGAAACTTGGAGGGCTGTGTCAGCACTGGGGTGTCACCAGGCAGGGCCCACTGGCAGCACAGCCTGTTCTGCCAACTCTAAACCACGTGCAAGGGTGAGGGGGAAGGTCACTGAACTCTCCTTGAATTCTCCCCCTCCTGACACACCTGGGTTAATAACTGCCTCTGAAAGAAAATCAGTAATTCACCAGCAATTCAGCTTCCCTTTTCTGCAGGGAAATGAGGGATGCTCTCAAGACAGGTCAGAGTGCAGAAGAAAACAAGGCTAGCAAGCCCCAGGCTTGGGGCATTTGCAGGACAGGTGGGAAGAAAGTGGAGCAGAGCTGGCAGATTCATGGCAGTCATTTAACTTCTTATTTGAACATAAAGAACACAGCGGAGAGTTTTAATTATTTAGGAAGGGTCAGAATCCTGTCCTACCTCCACAAGCCTAAGGAGACATTAACAAAAGGCACCTCTGAGAACCTTGCCTGTGACCAGAATGAGCACTCCTTTTAGTGTGTTTGAGATGGCAGGAGCAGCAGGGCAGAGCCGTATAAAGTAGGAGCCACCCCACTGGATGGGGTTTTTCCCTTTAAAAAGCACTTTCTACTATTAATTTGAGCAACCAACTGTAATATGGCTTTCAGCTAGAAATACCTTTTAAATTAGAAGCCACAACAGAGCAAATAGAAGATTATTTACAAACATTTATTATTTATTTATAGACACTCCTGCAAATGGTGTCTTCTACCTACAAAAACTGACAGAAACTTAAAAGAATAGCACAATTTTCTGTGATGAGTGTATCAGACACTTTGGGGGTTAAAATATATTCCAGGCTAGAATAAAAGTAGCACATGAAGGGTCATGGGTCAGCTAACTGGAAGACATGTTGCATCAATGCCCCTAATCCCATCACTAAGTACACACTGTAGCTAGAAAATAAGGTAATATACTTTTTTAAAAAATTCAGATTGCTCCTTTTGAATTTTTTTCAAACAAATTCATATGTTTAAAAAGTCAGTTCATTAGGAAAAGTGGGTCTTTACATTAGGAATGTTAGACTTAAATAGAAAATGCCCTGGCAGGAATAGCCCCAGTGGATCGTTTTAAACAGAACACAGAGAAAGGGAAAGGGGGGGAAAAAAGCCATTAACAGCTCCAGGGTCTTCCAGCACATTCTCCTCTATAAATGTTGAAAAATAAGCACATGGAAAGAAACATGAAACTGCTCACAAAGTCCGTGCTAGTCTCGTGTCAAGAATAAGAGATTCAGTGGAGATCTGGATTTTCCTGAATCATTTCAGTCAGCCTTGGCAGAGGATGGGTTTGTTTCTCTTTCAGATTTAATAAGTTTCTGACAGACAGCCTCAGGAAACCTTCTATAAAAAGTCAGAACTTTGATTACATTACTGCCAATATTTTAGGTCTGAAAGACAGATGTGGGAGCTCACTCAACCTTGCCACAAACACATCCCTCAATTTAAACTGCGCTGGCAACACTGCAATGCCACTTTTGAAAAGCAGCACACCAACAGAAGTTTTTGATCTCTAAGATACATTTATATATACACACAGGATTTTAGATAGAACTTCTTGTAAAGTTCAAATCCACTTTTAATTCAAAGACAGTTTTGTTACTTCAATTGGAGCAAGATCAGATAACACCAGCATATAATCAAGGTGTGTGTGATTACACCACTTAGTGCTTCTTTTCAGCTCTAGATTTATGCTACAGTGAGATGAAACAATTCCCTCTAACAGGCTCTAGAACCAAAGCTACTGCATAACTCTGCCTGTTCTCAGCAGCTCAAAAGGAAAGGACATCCAGAAATCAAAATAAAACCAAGAGATTTATACTTGCAGTTTGCAATCTCCTCTGTAAAGAGCTCAGAGAGTGCCTTTAATGTGAGTGTCTAACTTCTGAGTGCTCAGACTGCAGACTAATCCTGTATCTCGAGTCAATTTACTTAAGGGCATTAAATGCTTTAAAAGAAAGACGTTTATACCAGCAGACTTGTCATTGCCCAGTGCCTTGTGCCAGCGTGTGAAGAAATGAACATTTTAAGTGTGCTGCAAACAACTAATGAAGTGAGACCACTCCTACATTGTCTGTACCACCAAGACAGGCACAGATCACTTTTGAACCAAGTCCTTGTGTTCACACAGACACACCAGAGGTTCTTGCTTCCTGCACAGTGCCCATTTCCACAGAGAGCATTTCAGCAGCACCCTTGCACCCCACCACAGATAAAGGGATGTACAGAGCTTGTACAGAGTTCCTGGCACAGCTAAAACGAGCACAGAGCAGAAATAAAACAATGGGATTTCAGAGAGTTTCCCATACTCTGGTCAACCTCAGTGTATTAAATCTGCTCCTCACTGTAAATGGACAACACCACACCTGTGGCCACAGGAGCCAGAGGTCATTTGGGATGTTGGGGAAAAAGCACATTTCCAACACCTACAGTAACTGAGACTTCAAAGCTTGACCTGCAGTGGCCATCTCCGCATGGGAAGGCCTTTCCCATGCAGCACGGCATCCCAAATGCACAGGGCAATGGCAACCGGAGTTAACACCAGGCCAACCTCACAGCACCACGGGACTGGCAACCACTCTTCACAACCTGCTCCAGTTCACAAATGTTTGGCTTTGTGTCCTGTAAGTTTAAATTTATTTCACCTTGCCCATCTCAAGAGTAGCAGATTTTAGGTTATTTACTGATATTCTTTAAGCAAGTCTATTATGTGCATTATACATATTGACTGCCTCTGAAATGTTACTTTGACCTGAAGAGAAAAATCTGCTTCTAGGAGCAACTGGTTTACATAAAGCAACTCTTTTCCTCCCTTGCCTCCCTTTCCCTTCAGCTCACACCTTCCAATTCTCCTAAAATGAACACATATAGAATGGATAAAGCAGTTGAATTCATTAACATTTAAGTTTGTTCTTCCAGATAGTTGTGCCTTATATAGAATAGGCAGCAAAGTCAGAGTATTTCAAATACGAACTGCTGCAAGCCCAAGAGTCCTTTTTATTTTGAGAACAGTGCAATATGCAAATATGGAGCTGCAAAGGACTCCATTTAAGTAAAAACTCATCACCATGTGTCAAATCAAAGTTTTCTCCTCCTCATCCTCTCAGTAAAAGTATTCTTCCTGTGAACTTGTGATCTAGCTAGAATATTTTGCATTTTTTTACAATAATGGGTGAAAGTTATATAAATGCACTTGAAAGCTGAATAAAGTCTTGTAAGACACAATTAGCGCTGCCACTGTTTGTAATGCCCAAAATGTACAAAATTCATTGAATCATCAAAACGACCTTCCAATCTGGTGACGCCATTCCTTCACCTTCCTACACTGCATTTCACATTATCATCGATTAAGTGCTTCCTTCTGTAGGTTTTTTTTTTGTAGGACATGAAGGAATCAAGGAATTAGTCTAAAATTTCACACTGGGAGGCTGATAATGGAATCATCTGTAACCTGAACTAGATACAAAATCCAAACTCTGCTCTGGACTGCACTCTGACACCGACTTCCCAAGAACATCCAAATAAATCATTTAACCTCTCTGCCCCATTTATGCCACCCACCAGACATTTCACTTCTGTTCTAATGCTGCAAGTTAGTGACATTTAAAGGGAAAAATCTGCATTACTGGAAATAGTCAAAGTTAAATGTGGTCCTCCATCTTTCAATTCTCTGAAGAGCTACAAAGTCAGGACTGAAAAAGGGATTTTCTGGAAGCAGTTAAACAAGACCGCTTCTACAGGTGAGATTTCTACAAATGAATGAGAGTGCTGGGGGAAAATAAAGTCTAAGCAGTGGAAGACACAAGGCATTAGATGCAACACGTAAAAACAGCAGCTCACCATGCTGCACCTTTGCAGAGTCACCATGGTGTTACCACGCCAAAAACGCCGCTCTGGGACCGGTTTTACCCTCAATACACGTCTGCAGTTCATTTACCTGATGAATCTAAATGGCACAGCCTGTCTCCTGCGATTTCAGCCTCCTCCAACTCATCCTGATTAGTGTCCCCAGCACTTCTTACTCAATGGTGCAGAGTGGCAGCCCCTAACTCGAGGGGTTAGGAACAGGCTCGAGTGACTCGGTGAGTACCTGAGAGAAACAGAGTCCTTTGGCACAAAGGCAGGCACTGAGGGAAGTGAATGCAGTGAGAAAGACACAGGAAAAAACCAAAGCCCGTTGCTTTCCTGCCAGTGTAACTGATGGCAGAAGCTCAGTCGCGAGAATCCAACAGGTAATTTCAGCATGGACAGGGAAAATCTGCAGAAAGAGACAAATACACCCAGCTACGCTTACAGCACACGGGATTATTTGCCAAAGAAATTTAGAGTTCCATAGCAACTGTCTAAAATAAGCTTGCATCACTGAAAATGCCAGCTTTTCCACTTGCAATTATGGCACACCATTACTATTTTTAGTTTGATTTGATGAGGATCCCTATATTTGTAGAAGGGTCTGCTTTGACCAATAATGAAGATACTTCTTTTCTCTGCAAGAGGTGAAAGGACTGTTTTAAAATAACCCTTTCACACATAAGTAGACAAAATAATTGAAATAAAAACTGATTATATAAGACCACTAATTAACCCATTTGTCATCAACCCATCTGTTACCAACCAATTTGGTCAATTCATTAAGAAGAACTGCCTCATTACATTTAGCACAGATTATGAGAAGTATGAAGCTTTAACGCTATAAGGCAACAGAAAACCTTCCTTCCTTCCTTGTGCAAAAGTTCCTAGCTGCCTAGAAAATCAATTAGCAGCGCAGGCTGTTCAGTAGATCATTTACTCCATCTTTTGGCAGAACAAAGGAGTGCAAGGCAATTGGGTTCCCTCTTTCTCTCCCACTCCACCAACACTAAAAACTCCGAGTGCTGTAGATACAACAGGCATCCTGGCACTGCTCCTGCCACAAGGGGAAAGCTCATCACTGGATGTCTCTCATTCAGAAAGTGAAACCAGATGCCAAACAGCGATGCCTTGCATAAAATGATGCTGCTTAAAAGCACCAAATGTCAGCTAAGTTCTTCCTGCAATAGTGAACTGCTAGGGACTGGAAATTTCCAGGCTCCAGCCCAAGAGGTCCCTGTTCTCACTGAAGTTGCCAAAAGTTATTGCTGACTTAATTAATTTGAATAAAAAGATCTATGCCAAAAATAACAAAGTCAGAACATCTTTAAAGCACCTTGAAAGTAAATGCAAATGAAGAAATACTTGGAGAAGCATGAAAATATTATTGCAGGTGATGAAAGCAGCCTCATTCATTAGTCACTGATAATGTTTCCTTCCGACCAGGTTCTTCAGCAACAGCCATAAAACCCCAAAACAACAGTCAAACCCACAGAATTATTACAATTAAACATGTAGTGGTGCTTTTTTTTCTCAGCTGTAGAGAATAAATAGAAGGCTGAGAGAACAAGTAAACAATTAAGACAGCATTTTGAATATGTGCTTATGAACAGCTTTAAATCATGAAGACAATACCCAGCTCTATGAACATCACAAAAGCTACACCTGGGAGAACCATGGAAGATAAAAAAAAACCACCTAAGGTAAGAATAACTCCTCTATTATGGGAAATACTTCCATGTAACTATTAAAATGACATTGCTATTATTTTTGCTCTTGTAACATGGCATTGCTTCAGGCATGTGAGCATTGTGTGCAGTAATGTAACCCCTGATTACAGGAAGCAGATAAACGGGCTCACATGGAGCTATTTCCCAGTATTCCTCGTTTGAAAAACACTTCTTTTTTTCAGTTACTGTAAGACAAAAACATTAAGAGAGTCTTATTCAAAATCCATTTTTATAGAAATATAAAAACTGAATGCTCCAGTAAGAAGCTAAATTGTTGGTGTGTTCTCAGAACTCCTGGTTCTCTCAAAGTTGCCCTAAATTTGCAAGACAAAGACCTGGGACAGAAATACTCAGGAGAGGAGCAGAAGCCACATCAATCAACTGAATTCCAATGTCAGCTTGATCCCTGACTGCACCTTACACTCCTGACAGGGAGTGAATTTGAGGAGCCCAAAATTTCACTGGGCTTTACCTGTACTTTTAGGAAAAAAACCAAAATTCTGTAGAGGAATTCTTAATTGACTGAAAACTGTTTACACAAGCACACCTCAGGAGAGAAGAAACACTTTATACTTCACAACTATAGATCAGATCACTTAAATAGAAAAAAAAATGCAGAGCCTCACAGGTATTGCCAGGAAGGAGCAAAACATCCCTGTACAAATGAAGGTCACAAATATTAGCTTAGTTAAATTACTCAACTATGATTAAATTTTGAGTCAAATAAAAAAATTCTCTTCACACTGTGAAATAAATGAGATAATTACAAGCAATCTAATAAACTCTTCATTACTATAAGAAGTCAAGCATTAATTAACAAAATTAATTTCACTTTTTTGTGTTGGAGGATACAACCAGTAAAATCCTATACAACAGTAGTAAAAATGACCCAGAACCTGGCAGAGAAACATCCAGAGAACAGGGGAATCCAATGGCCCAGTGCTAAGCAAACCAACTACTGAAAGGGCAGCACTCAGGGAGAGGGGAAAGGGAAGGTGGGGAAAAATAACAGAAAATAATAAACTGTCTGCAGGGAAATCAGGCTAAAGCCATTAAAACACCTCAACTGTGCCGAAACACAGCAGTTGTGACAAATGGCCTGGAGAAGCACAAAAAGGAAAGGAGATATCATCAAATTCCCCATTAAAGAAGTGAAATTACTCCAGTTAGGGAAAGATCAACACAATTTCAAAGCATGAAATATCCACACAAAGCATGCAGATGTCCCAGGGAAAGCCAGACACACCCACCACACACACACAGGTGTTGCTCAGTTTTTACTATTGGAACCATTGATTTTTATTAAAAAGGGTGAGCTGGCTTTTTGGGATCCGGTGCCACTTGTTGATGCCGTGTACTTCACACAGCCTTTTTGCAGGTTACTTGGGTTAAAAGGAAACTCAGTGAGAGGAAATTCTGCTCAGAATCAGAAAGCTGATCTGTTGACTGTGAGAAATATTTGTCATGCCTTAACTTTGCATTTCATTTCAGATTAGGAGCTCTGAGGGGCAGGTTTAATCAGAAAGTCTGACTGGCAACATCTGCCAAGACAATACATCCTTATGACACCAGGGGATTATCCCCTTCCCTTTTAATTTGGGCTTAAGTATTAAAAAAATTTGGATAATATCTAGAGCATGTTAAGATCCATAATCAGTGAGTGGAAAAGGGAACAGATTTTTTCCATCATGGAGTTGCAGCTACACAATCTGCAGTATGTTCTGCAGCTTTATGTCGGCTAATTTTACTGCCTCTCAGACACGAGGGCTTTGCTGTCACTTCCACAGAGATATCTGTTCTAGATAAATTTAAATGAGGAGCAAATTAGAAAGCTATAATTCAGGAAGAATTCCTGCCAACTGTTGTGTTTTTACCATATGCAAACCATACACTGCTGGCCTATCTCACTTCTTCCTCCTTTCTTTCAGGTTCCCATCAAGAGTCACAATCCCTTCCCATTCCTGCACACATTTAGCAAATCCCTGGCTGTACAATCATCTGTCGCTGTGTCACCGGCTGCAGGGCAAACCGCAGCACGCTGCAGTCTGAGCACAGCCAGCCAGGGCAGGTACTCCAGAGCCGGTGTGCCCCATCAGGTGAAGCAGCAAGCTGGTGGCAGGTGCGGAGGTCTCAGGCCAGCTCAGGTGCCTGGAAACCAGAACGAATCCAGCCCACTGCCAGCTGAGCCAGAACCAGGACTGGGCCAGCACGCTGGGTTTAGTTTGTCTGTTTTCACAAATGAAACTCTGCTGTTTAGGTGTAGGCTGAAAAACTCCAGATGCAGGTTTTTAAACTTTCAAAGCTTTCTTTTCCTCCTCAGCCCCTCTCCATGCTTTACCCACTTTACTGATAATGTAATTTTGTCAGCTCTGTAGTGATGAAATGACCTGATCAGAGGTCAAGTTCTAGTTACTTTATCTGCAAAGCCACCCACGTGCTGCAACAGTTCAATCACTTGGAGTCACGCCACCTCTCCACCTACTGCCTTGGGTTTGCCCTGCAGGAATGAGTTGATAACAGCTTCTCTGCTGAAATTCAGGTGCTTTTAAATAGCTCTATCAGGATCTGAACAGTTCTTGTGAACGAAGTCCAAAGACTTTCACATTTGTCTTCAACCTTCCACCCTTAACAAGCTGAGTCCCCTCAGTTTGGGGCTCACTCAGAGAACACGGAGTGTTCCTGCCTGTCCACAAGCACCACAGCTTTGCAGATTTGATTTTGCTCCTGCTCTCAAGAAAGCAGCAGGAAGATGAAGTAAGGAGAGGACACTGGGTAGATGAAGCACTAAAAAGAGCAAGATAAAACAGCATTGCAAACACAGGCAAGCTCCCAGGGAAAAAGTCACTTTACGTGGACTCACGAGATTTCCGTCAGTCCTACACTGATCTCCATTGCTCCCTTTGCCAGCTCTCAGGCACCAGAGTGGGTTCCAGGCTCTTGTATCCCTTTCCTGCATTACTCATGAAGGCTGACAGCTCCGAATTGTGTAGACCTGGATTCCCATCTCACGCTGGAATGTTTTTCCCACCTGAATACCCAGCTACAGCTCTACCGAGCTGAGTGCACTTAACTATTTTCACCATCTGTTTCCAGGTCCCTGTGCCATAAACAAGACAAAAGAACAGCCACCACCCACCTCCCCCTAACCCAAGGCAACAGGGTGGTTTTCTTGATCAATTTTGCCCCTCACCACCCCTGCTTGCCTTCTCACTCACTATCTTTCTACACCTGCCGACTGTCAATGTGGCTTTTCAAATAAAGGAAACAAACTCTTGTCTAGTTCACAGATTCTCTGAAAACATTAAAAAGTTTGTAGCTGAATTTGAAGTTAAGGAATTTCTTTGTTCCCCGATACCCCTAGACAACGAAGCCAAAGTATTGAGTGTCAGTTTAACAACTCTTCAGTAGTTATGATACAGCAATAGTCCTGGTTTATTAACTTTAAAAAAAAAATAAACAGAAGAAATCTGCTAGTGAAAAGAGGAATTATTAAATATTTTGATATCTGCACTCTACTTCTACAACATAAATCATCCAAGAGTCACACCTTGAGGAAGAAAGAAGCCCAAGAAAAACCAAGCACTTACCAGGAGAGATACTTTTCATGTTAACTGCTCAAGTCATCAAATCAAAGTTCAGAATAAATATTTTGGGTTGACAGCTTGAATTGAATGCTCAGCCATATATTGCATTCTTCTCTACATATATATAAATAGGAAGCACAGGGGAAGTGCAATTGTGCAAAACAAGCTTTTTTAAGCATACAGAAAGTGTCAGGATGATAAACCACATAAGCACAGAATTAAATCAAAGTTAATGGCCACTAGCTGGTATTTAACTTACTTACATTTCTCTTTTCTTTTCATTTTTCCACCTAGCCTGCTCAGCTAATAAAATTGCCATTATAAGGGAGAAGCAAAGGCACGATTCAATGCTACATCAATTATTATGACTTTATTGTGACATACTGGCATTCAGCTGATCCCAGAAGGCTATACTGATGCCTTGGATGCAATTAATTTTTGATTGATCTAACTCACTCTAATACTCCATGTAAAATGTTCATAGACATTTGAATAATTCTATTATATGTAGGAGATTACTGCACAGAGATCATTTGAAATTAATTGCCAAGTTATTTTAGTAAATGTAAAACACCATTCTAGTCCTATTGTGGTAACAGTTATGTAATTGCTTTACAAAGTAAACTAATGAAATAAATGAACTCTGACTAATATGTGGCATAACAGGGCTGAAAAAGTGAAATGACACCGTAGATATCCTATCTACCTCTCCAGGGTTGGGGTTGGTGAGTCAACCTTTCCATTACAGAACTGAATGAGAGAAGAATGACCTCATAAAACGGGTTTTGTCTCCCTGGCTGCAGGTGAACTTAGGGGGGGCTACTTCTGAGAGCATCGATAAAGGATGATTACTTGAAACCTAAAGTGTTTGCAAAACCTGAGGATAAAGAAACCTTCATCATCCCAAGGGGCTGCCACAGTTTGTTTTGTGTGTGTGTGATGGGATTTTCTCAGGCCTGTGTAACACTATCTGCCACACACAGAAAGTGAATTTCACATGTGGAGCTGCTGGCTATCTCCCAGTTAAATCACAGTCACATCCAGCTCACGGACAGGCTTTGAAATCCACATCTGAGACTTTCAAGTGAGCCAGATAATGGAAGGATTGAGGAGCTGGCTTTTAATAAGAAGGGTAAGAGTCTGAAGCTCTGCAAGTCAGGACCTGGAGAAAGCAACTGCAAAGTTAAAGCAGAGCAGGCACAGGAGAGGTTTTACAGGCACAGGGGAAGGGTGCTCATTCCTGCAGCTGCCTGTCCCCTGGGAGCTCTGCATCCACACTCCCAACCACTCTCCAAAGCACAGAAATACAACACTGATACTTTCAGTAGGGTCAGGAGCTCAGAGAGCCACAGGTGTCAGTACAGCCACTTTAAAACAGTAACTCAGCTCTGAAACTTGCCTCCAAGGATGTCACAGCACTTCCCGCCCTCAGAAAATGTTCATTGGAAACTACACCTTGAAATTATTAGTAAAAATACAGAAATGAAAACATGAAGTGGACAAAAAATACTTAATATTTATGTACCTTAAATCTTTTTGTCACTGCCACACAAAGGCCATCACTCCAAGGAAGAGGTAAAGAAGTTAGCCCAGTTACAACCAGCCCAAGGGAGCTGGTGTGGGAATCCAAGTCAGCTCAGATTAGTAACAGGGTGAGGAGGATTAACCACAGCTGAGGGCAGGGTGAGATCCCCTAACGTCTCACATGGATTGTGTTAGCTAAAAATGAAACCTAAGAGCAAATGTAAATCGCTACAGGAGTTTAACAAACCTCAGTCACATGCCTCCAGCAGACTGCCTGGAAAATCATCGGCAACACTGAAAATGTGGTAAGGAGGGGGGAAAAAAAAGGAAGATGTGGAGGACATGAGGTGGAAATTCTATCACAAAGAAACAGCTCCACCTTACGTTTGAGCAGCATGAGCATTTTGTTCAAACACCTTCCAAACACACGTGAGAGGGGAAATCCAGCTAACCCAGTCCATGAAACAATGGTCCAGAAGGCAACTTTGCAGCATCTTTGCTCTGGAGTTATTTTTTCCACTCCAGTGTTTGCAGTATTACTGGTGGTAATAACTATGCTCTCCACAAAACAGATGTTGTGTCATGACCTCTCTACTTTTCCAGGCTGAATTCAATGCCAGCAGTGAATTTTCTAGTGACAAAACAATGTTATGTTCAGCTGCAGTATTTTTTCATCTAATTCACAGCTGCAGGGGAAAAAAATCCAAATGACCAGTCAGAACGCTTCATAAACTGTTAAAAGTAATCAGGGAACTAGTTTCAGGTAGTATATTTCAATTCAGGTGGCAGAATCCATTTACTATTAGAAAATTATATTTGCTTAACAAATGGCTTTGATCCTTTTTTTTTCCCCCAGGCTTTACTTTAGGAACAGATGATTTCTAAAACTTAAGAACTTGAATTCATGCCCAAAATAGGGAGGTATTTTTAAAAGAATTGAGATGTGCTTTTAATTTGCTGTGACCAGAGGAACATGTTCTTATCACCTTGAACATAAACACCGAAGGCCAGAATGAAGTAGTGAAGTAACTGATGGCGTCTAAACCTTTTCTGAAATGCCACACGTGGACTTTGCTCAAATAATACAGGACAGAGCTGAAGGGTCAGCTGGAACATGTATGTAAACCTTTCAGAGTTAAACACACAAAAAGAATCTCCTTGGGGTCCCGAGCAAAGGAACCAAAAGGAAAACATAGATGGCATCAAGAGAGAGCAGAGCGGGGAACAAGGACCCCCAACGTACAGGGGCCACTCCTTTTTGTTGTTTTGGCCAAGGTGATGCTGTTGGCAGAGGTTGGCAGTCAGGGCATCAAAGAACCAGTGTGCACCACTCTGGAGAGAGTCAGGAGGGGAGAGGGGAAGGACATGCAACGAATTATTTCCCTCATGCAGAAATCAAGAAACATGAAGCGTTTTATAAAAATCAGTCTTGATTTGACAAAAACAGTACCGTTCAGCAGATGAACTCCACAACGTTTCTCAAGTGATCTTCTAAAAAAAAGGGAAAGGTTAGGTCACTCCATGTATCCAAGAAACAGCACATTTTGGCATAGAACCAGTGTACCTGCTGCCCATCAGGAGCAGCAGGGCACCATCCCCTCGGCCAAAGGTTATCACAATCCCTTTGTCTCATCCCGACTTTGCATAAATTGTCACAGTCACCAAGACCCTGTGCACCCTGCCACAAGCCAAACAACAAGGAAACAAACCCCAAAACACACAGTGGTATAGATTATTTCAGAGGGGAATTTGCAAGCTACCTCTGGCATTCTATGAGAAAAGGTCCCCAAGAACTGCTACTTTAATAAATATTTATGAATACATCAGTACAAACTGGATTCCACTGATGTTTAGTGCTCGCTGTGTAGTAACAGAAACGTTTCCTTTGGTCTGTGATCTTCTACCACAGGGACAGATTTGTTTGACACACACACTTCCATTTACCTGGGTGAAAGCACTTGGCAGTCAGTGCAGTGTCACAACCCAAACAAACATCAGCACTTCGTGGTGGCAACAAACGGCCCAGAAATCCATCACGGTTTTGGTATGTTGATACAATTATTCCTGTTAGTGGTCAGGGTGATTCATTGATAAGTGAGGGATGTCATCAAAACAGTTATTAATTGCAGTGCCAAAGATTAGGGGAACTGCATGTAATGACTTGTCCAAGTTCTGCATGAGTAGCTTTCACTTACATTCGTGCTTGTTTGCTTTTTTGGACTGTAAGGCTCATTTAACCTTTTTCCTTCGCAAAGCTTTTTTTGGAATCAAGGGATGTCTTCAGCTAATATTCCTGGCAGTGACATTCTTTGTAAATTCATTTGCCATCACTGTTGCTTGTCATTCCCAATGACAGAGAAATACTTTGTTACCATTGAAGAAAAATTAGAGTATAACTAATGGTGTTTTTTTAATTTGATGAAGCTATTCACTGAGCAAACCTCCCACATTTGTCAGGCATTAATTGTATCCAGGCACAATGTTCTTACACTTTTTTTGCCAATATTCTAGCCAGTAAAGCTCAAATAATGCTATGATCTGCTTATGTCTGCTCTCTGTTTGCTCAATACCCACTGGTCCCACTTTTCCCCTTCAAGAAGCAGCTCACTTTGTATTTAGCACAAATAATTGTTACAGGAGTGTCCTAACACAGCCAGGAAAGAACAATAACTACCAAGAATATCCTGTTTCCTTGGAACACACTCCTCATAGAAGCCTTTGCTCTGAACTCTTACAGCTTGTACAGAAAAATGCCTTTCATGGTTAAGATGTCTGATATTGTGAGTAGAATACAGATAGCTCTGCCATTTTTTCCTTTATTCTAGTGAGAGCTATTCCTTTTACAGTCAGTTTTATAAATAGTAAACATAATCTAATAAAATCATGGTCAACATTGCAAATACTACAGAAACACACTTAAGGGGAAGGAGGGAGCAAGTTTGGATTAGCACACACACACACACAAACCTTCTCTGACACTCACCTGTACAATCTTCCTTTTGTGGTTCCTCTATCCCACTTGGATTGCACTATTTCATTAGTAATATTTCTTTCATACACACATTAAATTCCACAATTCTTCAAACTCCTTACTAAAGTACTGTCAGTATTTAACGCTCCTCTGTTTCAAACCTTTCCCCTTCTGTTTTATTCACCTTTTCTGGAATTCCTCTATAGCCACACACTTGCTTGGAGTCAACACCATCCTCACTACACTGAGCTCCTTCTCTTCAAGCCAATAATGCTGGTAGCATCACCCTGTAAAATAAACCGGAAGAACTTAACAATGGATGTTGATTTACTAGGTTTTAAATTCAAAATTTTATCTAAATCAATTAAAGCACTTCTTCCAATACTGGTCTTTGTATTCTGGTCTATTCTTAACCCTGTTCTTTATTTCTGATACACAGCACCACAAGCTCTTTCTACACTTCCAGCTGGTGGTGCCTTTGCGCACAAATGTAGTCCTGCACAATCCTTGGGGACTGAGCCACATGTCCCCAAAGGTGTCTGTACTCTACCACTCCCTCAGCACACACCTTTCTTGGAAAACAGTGATTTCCCAGAATCTTCCATTACTTCTTCAGTGGCTGAAGTTTCCCCTCCTCAAGCAGAAAGGACAGTCCCTTTCTTTAAATTCTGTTTCTCCATTTACCCAAATTACTGTACACAAAATACACACCTCACTTTATTCAAAGAAAGCAGATCTGCAAATAAGCAATATTTACCAATTGCCTTTTTTTTTTGCTCATTCAAGATTGAATCCATATTTAATACATCAAATTTCCTGCTATTTCAATAGTGAATATTAAGTCATACAGATCTTTTTGCAAACCATACATTATCAGTGCATAGCCTTTCTAATTTTCCATTTCTGTTCCCTAATTCACTAAACCTCAGATGCACTGTGCTCACTGTGGGGCTCCTGGATATCCACTCAGAGTTCCTCCAGGTGTGGGGTAGGGAAAGCACAGTCTGCACCACAACTTCACTGCCCTCTCCTCCCTGTGTCCCATGGTCCCCACCAGAGATCAGTGACCCACTCACAAGGTGTGACAGCTGCTCTGGCAGTGTCAGCTTTTCATCTGTCTGCTCCCACCTGCAATTTCTCCCATTCTTTTGCCTCAGGGCTGCCCATATGGATCAGCAGAAGAGAACTG
The DNA here is from genome assembly GCA_013400735.1 of Pomatostomus ruficeps. NCBI lineage: Eukaryota > Metazoa > Chordata > Aves > Passeriformes > Timaliidae > Pomatostomus > Pomatostomus ruficeps. The sequence goes on from VYZT01061278.1 coordinate 193,228, forward strand.
GTCTAAGTCTTGGTGCTTAGTACCAGACAGGAAATGTCTCTTCCACGTATTTGGGTATATCCACACCAAAGTGACCTGGATTGAACCAACAGCCTCCCCTTCAGTCCCATGGGCTGAGATCTTCTGGGTTAAATTCTGCACTGACAAATCCAACCACACCTTGCTCTTCCTGCAATGCCCTTTCCAAAGACCAGGAGACTCCTCGAGGATGCTGAATGATCCAATCCACAGTTCCACCTCTAATACAGCCCTGAAGCTGCTTAAGCTTTTTTCCACTGCCAAGTAACTGCACAGCTGGAGGTTTTATTGTCTGTATTTTGTATGTCCTTCATCCCGTGCACTGCACCACAGATGCTGAACACAGGCTTTCTGCAGCACACACCACTCTGCATTTTTCTTCTGTTCTTCCATTTCAATTCTGTTCTGTTCCTTTAATAATTCAACCTCTGCTTTCAAGTCCACCTTTTCTTACCCTACAGAGACTAATTCTCCTTTTCCTAACTGTAATAGATTAAGTCAAATTGGTTGCAGCTCACCTCAAGGCCCATACTGCAGTAACCTTAACGTTGCCTGAGATGTACTGCTCCCCTGACAGACTGCAAATGCCTTCTCAGCCTTCCTCAGTGCATCTTCAGCCACGGAAGCTTCCTGCTCCCACACCAAAATATCTTTCAGATGACCTACATTACTAAATTTTCCTCTGGACTTGGAGAAATCCTTCCCTTTTCTCCTCACCTGGCAAGCAGTCAGCCCCAGTGGAATACTGAGTACCTTGAATGCCCAGTTACCAAACCTGAACATTGTGTGTTTGTTTTCAGTTTGTGATTTTATTCTGCTTTTCTGCTTCAGCTGTGGCTTTCACCCCAAGAGACCTGGTTCACCTGCACTCCACAACTTTGCAATTCTTCCTCTGAGCTGTTTCATTCAGGCAACTGTGGTCAACTGCAAATAGACTCCACAAGCAGAATATGATGTCCCTGCTCATGGCAGGGGCATTGCACTGGATGATCTTTAAAGGTCCCTCCCAACCCACACTATTCTGTGATTCTGTGATATATTCAACTCCAAAAGGATAACTTATGTATTGGTCTAGATGCACAAAACCAGAGACACTTGGAGAGCTATGAAGCACAGCACACATGCAACACTCAGAGCATCTCTACCAGCAGATGGTTTGGCAGGGAATCCCTGCAGCTCCCTGACATGGACCTTCAGGGCTCACGAGCTGCCACCTTCCAACTCTGTATTAACAGTCAGGACTGGATACTTGTGGGTGCTTTCATTCCTGAATCCTGGAGCTGCTGTCCCAACAAAACAATCCTAGGGGGTTTTTTATTCTGCCTGGCTTTATTACAGATGTTTTCCACAGCTCTCCCAATTTTTCTTTCAGAATCTGAGGCAGGATGCTCACAGCTGTGCAGCCCACGCAGGCCATGAGTCCTGACACTGTTGAGCAGGGGAGGGTCTCCTCAGCTCTCCTCCAACCTGGCTGTGCTGAGCAGGACTTAAGTGATGCCCCAGAGCTTCTCTGATCCTCATCCTGTGCTTCTGCAGAGCTCCCAGATGAACATGTGTGAGGATTCTGTGTCATAAAGTCATCTGAGGGAGAAGAAAAATATACTAAAACTGACCAGTACCATTCTGAAGGAACCACAGCAAAACCCCACCGTTTCCACAGGTGAATAAAGAGTCAGCCTGGAATGGGAGGCCTGTCAGTGAGAGTGCAATAGAGCCTTGTCACACTGCTGCCAGTATTTTCAATGCATCAATAAACCCTGCCCGAGCAGCAAAGCAGAGTGACCAGCAGTCCATGGCAAAGTGCACTCTGCTTCATGGGCATACTCTGATTCTCCCAAACAGGTTCTCTTAGTTGCCTGGAGAAGCACTTGAGTGGACACATACTTAGAAGTTTCATCTGCAGTGACAGAAATGCATTCAGAGAGGGAAGCACCTCACAGACTAAAGGCCTCTCCTCAGAGGGACACAGTGTTCCTTGCACATGGACTGTACTCAGCATGTTTCCCTTTCCTCATCCCGTAACATCTCCTCAGCCACGCCAAGAAACTGCTAAAAATCATTACACAAATAAGAGAGGGCATATGAGTGCACTTTATGGCACTTGTTTCATAAAATTACTCCCAAAAACCCCTTCCATTAGGAAAACATTAGTACTGCCAAGTCATGCACCCAGAACCGAAAAGAAGCCACAATTAAATTTTTCTGTGCAACCTTCATTTGCTCCCTCCTCGCTCCTTGCTGTCAGGGCTGGCAGAGAGGCCACAATGCAACCTTCCGCAGGCTGACCAACATCCTCCTCAACCCAGGGCAGGGCTCTGGTGATTTTTGCAAGAGACTGGCTAGGCTGACTTTTTACCGCAAATAAGAGACACCCTACACACAGGAGTTTGTTATGAACGGTTTGCCAACATATGAATGGAACAGGAATCAAAGCAAAAAAAGAGAAGGAGTTGAAGATATTCCCAAGTGATGACAAGGTACTTTCTCACAGGCAGTGCCAGCTGCTCCCAGAGACACAGGCACATCCCTTCAGAACAGCACCAGCGCCCTGTTTCATACTCTTCTCTCACCCAAGGCGGGCCACAAGGATATAAGTCTGGAATATTTCTGTATTTGAGAACGTTAAGTGCTAAACCTTGCAGTCTTCTCCCAAGATCTGTTACGTTCTTCCCTTTCTGTAGCAAAAGCGTATCACAAAGAATAAAACATGATTCTTGTTTTACTACTGGATCAGAACTACTCATACACCTGATGTGTGTTTAAGGACTCCTCTCTCTCAGTTGTTTTTTCTTTTTCTTCTTGACAGCGCTTTAATTATTTCAGTCTTAGTAAAAGGGCCAGATATAAAACATCTGTCCTCTTGCCACTTTCTCAGGTCAGTGGGATGGCACAGAACTTTGAGAATCAGTTCTGCCAAACACATTATCCGTGAATCACAAAACCTCACCCCCAAACCAACACAGCTCTGTCAGAGGCTCACTTACCACATCTACCCAGGAGCTCTGACGAAGGAAAACCCAGAGCTGTTCTACCTTTCCCCACAATCACCAGGAAATCCTGCCAGAGCTGCACAGGGGGCACACCCCCATCACACCCCATGAACAAACTCATGACAGGGATGTGCAGTGGCAGACACCCCACTGGAAAGGGTTCACTCCCCTGCCAGACCCCGGCAAGGCGGTGCACGAAGCACAGCTCAGACCCAGGAACCAGAGAGAACACACATCTCTGCGTGGAAGCAATCCAAAGTGAAGCAGAGATAAGCACTTCCTATCAGCTTTCTTTAGCTCCCCAGCTGCTCAGGCTTTTGAGCAGGCCCTGCTCTGTTTCCAGGGCCCAGCTGTGCATCCCATGTGCACAGCTCCAAACTTCATTTTCAGCTTAGATTGAAAACGAGCTCCATTTCCTCACACCCTCAGAATGCAGATGAGTTCTGCATTCTGTGCTCAACAAAACCATCACAGCTCAGCAGATCTACTGAAGCACTGATATGGTTCAAAAAGCCCCAGATCCTCTCTCTTCGGCATTATCTTAAAAATCATGTATTAAACCACAAAAAAAAAAAAAAAAAAATTATGTTCCAAGAGCAAGAAATAGGAAGTCCACAAAAAGAATTTCAAAGTTTAGATAGGACTATCCAGGAACCAGGGAATTCGGACTGAGCTCAAGGTACTAACAGAATCCTTCACATGGTCTAAGTCAATACCCTTTATGGGTGCTCAATTGTGATCAGCATTCAAGCTTATATCTATTACCTTCTGTGCCTCTTAAAGCAGATTAACCATTTCGGCAAAGATTTAATTCCTAATTTCTTTGCCTAAAAAGGGGCTCCCCCCGCCCTACTTCTTTACAAATAAATATTTACTATACTAGGGAAAAACCAAACAGTTCAACAATTGGTTAATTGGTTAGTTCCCAGCAGCATTGCCAGTCACAACCTAATTCAGCTAAAAAACTTCATTAAATATCAGATTTATTCCTGGACACTGAATCAGTTTTTATCACAACAATGCATTGTAACAGCAAACAAAGGAACTTGGCCATTCCAATGCATACAAATACAATTTGACAGACACAAAGAGGAAAATATTGACTGTACTGATGCCACTTCTCACAAAACTACTACAGCAAATTTTATCTGTGTGTGTGTTAGGAAATGGTGTGTGTGTTTAGACTGATAACTGAAATTAAACATAAAATATCCTTGAAAATCCAACAAAATTCAAGCATCAGCTGTACCAATGTTACAAATAAAACTCCAATAATCATCAAGTGGAAGACAGAAACAAAATGTAAAGGAAATAAACTTTATTTAGTGTTACCTTAAAAGTCATTCATCCGACAAATAAAAACACACCACAAAGCACGAAATCATAACTTTTTCCTCCAAAGAAAACATTTTCATCCACCTGTGGCTTAAACAAAAAGATTTCAGAACACTGCCAAACAGCTTCATGACATTTCAGACAGTTGTGCCTTTGACAGAGTAGAAGGGCTAAAACAAAAGCGAAACGTGGTCAAGTTCAGTGCCAGCTCTGGCCCTGAGTTTGAGAGTTTGCTGCTTTAGCAATAAAGCAATTAACAGCTTTGACTTTCAGGATCCCACTGATAAATAAGAAACCAGCACAGTTTCATAGGTCTCTACTTCCTGTCCCCCCTTGCAGTTTCGGGCCACATAAAACGTATTAAAAATAAAACATCCCACATCACAAAAACCAGTCAACCATTACTGAGCCGCTTACAGATGTTTAAATGAGGAATGTGTCCTTAATTTGCTAATGAGCAATCATTAAGTCACCTTAAATATCTTCCTGATTCATAGAAAATTGCATCTGAGATGCAGCAGAGATTTGTCAGCCTTTCCAATATGAAATAATGCAAATTAGTGTAAAAATGTAACTTGTCTTTAAATGCATTCACTGCATTCATGTTAAAAAATATTTATGAGACTACACAGGTCGCTATTTGAGCAGGGAGAGCTCACATCACCCTACTTCTGCCATTACAAGTGGCAGAAGTAGTATCCGTGTACAGCTGGGGCTGCAAGAGCAGAAAAGGCAGAATGACTTCAAGCTCATTTGGTATGAGAAGTTCTTCCATCTCCAAAGCACTTTAGGTACAGGGCTGGACAAAATTTCTCATTCCAAGGAGTTATAAATATTCAGTGTACAGACTGAGGTATTGCCACAGTAGGGTTGCAAAGACACACAGGAAAAGACAGACCCTAAAACGCAGCCCATAGGTTCAATTGTGTTGATTTTTTGTAGTATGAGCAAGTGAAGGAAAAGAATCTATAAGCATTCACAATTTATTATAAAGTTTCAATCCTCTACAATATATGAAGCTGTACTTCATAACAAACTCCACACTGGCAGAAGAGAAAAAAAGCTGTAGGACCACTCAGAAGAGAAAAATTTAAAAGGCAAAGAACTACTGAATTCAGTTGAGAGGACAGAATAATGTAGAGTCTGGTTTGTTCTGACCAATTTCAAAACAGCGTAAGAAGAATCAGCAAGTCTGTATCCAGTCCCTTCCAGCCAGGCAACAAACAACTGCCCTTGGCTGAGCAAGGCCACTCCTTTCCCTTCACTGTCACGTTTTGGCCTCTCTGTGATTTTTCCATCACCAAATTCTCATATAAAGTACCTTTGGCAATGTTTTCCAAGTGGGAATTACCAGAGTTTAGAAAATACTTCTAACTACCAGGCTGAAGGCCCTGACACCAGAAATCATTTCACCCTGGGCACTGTGGTCACCAGAATGAACTCCACAATGCCACCGCAGTGATTTTTTTAAGGAAGTCTGAGGATCTGCAGAGTTGCTACGTAATTAAACTAAAAGCTCTCAGCTGCACACATCTGAGCACACATTTTTCATCCCTTGACATTTCTTGGTCCATCCAGACATTGCAAAGGGAATGCTGATCATTATAAACCTGTCACTTGTACATCCTGAAACCGCCCAATTCAGATCTCAGACCAGCAATACAATACACCATTAGCACACCTAAACCAACAGCCAAACATAGAATTTTAGACTTTCTGAACATCTAAATTTTCAACAATTTCAAAAAGACCAATCCAGAAGTTAAGATTGAACAAGTAAAGAAACAAGATATGAGAAAAACATTGGAACAAAAGAAGTATTTACTCTCCAATAAAGAAATCTTCAATATGCATAAATCCTCGTAAAAAACCTTATTAAATATTTAACATTCAATTGCACAGACAAAATTATTTTTATTGAGACAAATTTGTTCGTGCTGGCGTTTAAAATCTCAGACAAACACAAAAACAACGGAATGAAAGTAAGAAGTTTTATGAGTAACCTTCTGAACTGCACCATCAGTGATTGTACTCAACACCTTCTGCAGACAATGCTCAAAACCTCTTCCAGCGAAGGCTTCAGAGTATTTCTGACAAGTTAATCAATGCCCTCAGACATGAAGGATCTGCTGAATGAAATAATCTCACAGAGCCAGCAGGACACACGCTGGGTATTCCATTAATTTACTTGTAAACGTCAGGATTTTCTGTTCCCCGCTTTGCACTTCAAACAGTGACAGCTCAATCCCTCTGCACCACGCTGTGTTCTGCTCCACAACACTCACACCATGTTGGTCCTTGCTCTGGTGCTCTCCTCAGCTTTTGGGTATTTTTGTGACATTTATTGTTGGGTTTGGTTTGGGTTTTTTTTCCCCCTGATCATCTTCTCCCCAGTTAAGCAGCACCCATGTCAAATAAGGGCCTTCTAAACCACATCAGGCCTTCCCACACTGCCCAGTGGCAGGAAGGGAGCTCTCTACATGCAGTCTGTCAACCTGAGGGTGCAGCTCAGATCTTCATTCATTACCTAAGAGGCTGTTGGAAGAAAAGCTTAGAAAAGAATGGTGCATAAAGAGAAAATTTTTCGTCTCTCTTTTGCTGTACTGGCCAGTTCAGAAGACGCAACAACATTCATCTGGCAATTGCCTACATTGCCACTCCATCATCAACGCTTCCAAACACACATGGAAACATTTTTTCCATACAGATCTTATGGAAAACACAGCCCTTTACTGCAAGCATGACCCAGAACTGCTCTGCACAGGAGCGGGTCATGTTCCCTTCTTCAGATAGCGGGACAGGAACTGGCTCCTGACAAAGTGCACGAGCTTGGTCTCTGTGAAGAACATCGTGACGAGGGTCGCTGCCAAGCACAGGGCGCCCGTGCTGACGTGGATCAGCCTGGCCAGCCAGCCCTTGTCACAGCAGAACAACACCTACAACAAAGAGAACAAGGGATTGCAGGAAACCAGGCAGCACAGAGGGCAGTTTCTGCCCCAACAAGAAACAAGGTCCAACAGCTCTGTCCAACACGCCAACGCCACCGTCCAGCCGAGCACGGTTTTGCCACATGCACTGACCCTACAGCAAATCACCTTCAGGAGTCACAGCATTTGCTTTCTTAAGAAAATTCTGTCAGCAAAAAGCAACCATTCAGGAGATAGCTGGTAAGTGAGGAAGCTGCTGTTATCTGGCATGCAGAAATATGTCAATTGAGATGACACAAAACTTTGCAGGTGCTATCAGGCAAGTCTGCTACTGCACAGCAACATACCAGGCCAATTTCTGACAAAACTGGAAATCTCCCGTTCCAAAATATAAAACCCTCCTTCCTCAGGCATAATGGATTTTCAAGCTGTCAAATTTTTGTGCATAGAAAGCTACCATCTCCTTAATAATCAGCCTGCACAATTACCATCTTGTACAGAATAGATGTGTTAAACGTGCTCTTAGCAATTTTTGTTTCTGTTCTAGTTTTGGTTGGTTATTACTTCTTTTTATTACAGAATTTTTAATACCAGTTTCTTAGTGCCACTGCAAAATTTTGATTATCAGTAACTAAGCACATGGATTATCTACACACAGCAGAAATGTGTAAAATTTTATTTTACTTGTCAGATCCACCTTGCACAGGTGGAGGAGAACTTTGATACAAAGGATCCCTTAACAATAAATCCTTCCTTTCTGTAATTGCAATCTCCCAGCCTACACTCAAAAGCCTTTTTTCCTAATGGCATTCCTCTTTCTGTGGGCACAAAAGCCACCTGAGAGCAGCACTCAGAGTGAGAGCAGAGGAAGCAGCTCACCTCGGAGAAAGCAGTGATCACTGCGCTGGTGGGGTAAAGCAGCAGCAGGGCTGGGGAGGGCAGCAGGCCTCTGAGAGGTCTGTGGCTGCTGTCCTTGAAGTAGCCATGGATGTAGTGGGTGCTGTGAGCTATTCGGATGCCCATGTTGAAGCAGTTGGCGAGGATGAAGCCCACGCTGCCGTACCAGTGGGTCAAGAAATAAGAGATGCACAGAAATATGAAAGACAAGGCCAGCATCACAAAATTGTACCTAGGGAAAAATAAAAAAAAAACCAAACACAATTTAACAATGCATGCAGTTACAGCGTTCATTTACTAATGATCTTTTATTTTCTAACATGGGTAACAGAATTTCTCTTACCGTCTTCTAGAGAAAATAAATTTGAGAAATGAGATTATTAAAAAAACATTTGAAAGAACAGAACATACATCAGCCAAATGAAAGCAAGAACTACATTATGTGAATGAAATTCTATTACACTAAGCAGTTGTGTACTCATTGCAGAAAGTCAAATTTAATAACAATTATTAATGTAAAAAGTTGTGCATTTTTTGCTATTTTATGTTAGGAATGTATTAAAGAAAATGAATGTTCAAGAACAAAACGACACTTTATTTGGTTTCTGTTATAAAAAGTGACTCGGAAAACAAGTTCACATTTTAAAGGGGTTGTGAAAGCAGCCCTTGCTAAGTCAAAAAAGCTCCCGCTTTGATTGTGGAAAACAGACCTCACTGAAATGAATTTGAAAGGGCCACCTCAGGGACAGCCTAAACACGGAATCGGGAGATAATCCAGGCTGGAAGGGCTCTCAGGGGTCACTGAGTCCAACCTCCTACAAAGTAGTAAACCACTGGACTCACACCCACAGTTTAGACCATTCCTAAGTGTACATACAGTAATTGCACATGAAGAATGTTAATAGTTGCAAACTTTTAATGAGCCAAGTGATTGTCTTACAAAGTGTAACTTCAAGCTCATCTGTGCAGAAAACACACATTTAAATTACTGTCCCAGTTAGTGATGTACCAGAAGCTAAATTAACAATCTTTATTTCTTAATTTGTGACTTTTTTACCTAAAGTCTTCGACTTTTGCTAAAGCTTCTACATCTAAATCTAAATGCAGACAGTCCAGCAAGGAGTTGCTTTCCAGTGGGGCAGGAAATTATTATGCCATTTTCAAAAGCACCAATCCCTTTATAAGGTCAGCACAAATAAATTTACAGGAATATTTTGAAGACAGTTTCCTACCTGTCCACTTCTTCTTTGCACATTAAGGCAGATGTGAAACATTCTGTCACTCCATTGACAGCGAGGAACAGGACATACAACGAGTAACACCGGAGGAGATCGGGACCTAAAAACACATTAGAAAGACAAACAGATAACGATTTCTTTCACCAAACCACATTGTTTCCACAGTCACTGATAGACAGAAGTTGTAGTGTTAATACTAACAATGGAAACTTAAGATCATTTGAACAAGTTTCCTGTCTAGATATCTCGGCAAGAACACAAAGAAACACAGCAAAGGATTCTGATGAGCTAAGTCACAGATCTCAACAGCAGCTTCACAGGAAAAAACCCCAAACTGCTGATTTAAAAAAATTCGTAATAGCTGTAGGATTTTTTTTTTTAAAGAATGGTGGTTTTTTGCCAGGTCTATAAATCTTTACCTGTTCCAGAACTGAGCATTGAGCCTCCATAAATATCCAGAGCCAGCTGAGAATAGGCATAGCCAAAAACAGTGATGGTGAGGCCAATCAGCAGCACAAGTTTCAGCAGCAATTCCAACACATTTGCAGCCATAGCAACGTCATCCTGAAAAAAGAGGTAGTAAATTACAGGAACCAGAATCAATGTAATAATGGTCACTCCCGTGCAGAAATGCGACTTCACAGAAACAAATAAATCTGTTTGCATGATGTAAAAAGGTGTGAAACTTATGCTTTGTTATTGAATTATCCATACACATGCTCTTAACATCTTTTATATATTTATTATTCCACTATTTTTCCAGTTATACACACCAGGTAGATTTTATATAAAATACAGACACAGAGACATCTCCCTTAGCCCACCAAGGACCTGAGGCACAGGATTTAATTGTGTGCTGATGTGCAATTAGCAGGATTGCTACAGGCTGACCTTCATGAGTGATCAAGAATATTACTCTGTGGAACAAAGCTCTTATTCATTCATCCCCCTCATACAGCTCAAACACGCACAAAAAATCCAATTTTCTTCCCAAAGCTGCACTCCTCAGAAACATTATTTAACAGCTATTGATACGTTTAAGTAAATAAAGTACTTCCAGATAGCATTTATTTAATGGATTTCATGATTTACATAATGGCTTGCCGTATCTGGAAATACACAGTGCAGGAGGCTTTACATCCCACTGCTTGGAGCAGCTGCTGGTAACTTCATTGGTGCAAGGCAGCACTGTGCCACTGCATATTTCAATTTCTATTTCATTAGCTTGTTACCTACTCTCTTTTCTTTTTGATCCAGCCTCACTCAACATTTTTGTTCTCCACTTTTCAATTTGAACACACATTTCTGTCCTTCACCCTTCTGTGATTCAACTTATCTGTAATAAAAAGCAAGCATTTAACATGCAATTAATCCAAAATAAATGTACCTGCTTCTGATCCTTTACAGTCTTCCCTCTTTCCAACACTTTAGCAAAAAATACATAAAAGCTCTCCTCAATAGGCAAAAAGACAAACCTGGCCACCAGTGAACCAAGGTTATTCACAATATCATAAACACCTTTAAAAAAAAAAAGCAATCTGTGAGGTTTAGACACATTTTAATTCCAAGTCTTTAATAACAACATGAATGCTAATTTAACATCTCCACCAAAAAATAGAGAAAGCAAGGGGTATTTAGTGCAACCTTGAAGCAGTGTTCTCTAAAAATTCTGACAGTCACAGCAACTACAGCTTAAAATTGCACGGTTTGCTCATGGCAAAGGTAAGATAAAAGCACCAATGTGGATCTAGCACAGCATCAAACCACATTTAAAATTCTTGCTGTAGAGAAATTTAGGGGATCCTGATAAAGTTCACTGAATGAGAACAGGAATATAAGGATTTACTGATACAGGAGAAGAGAAAGACATACATCTAGTGAAGGATGGCCCTGCCCATGGCAGGGAGGTTAGAACTAGATAATCTTGAAGGTCGTTTCCAATCCAGGCTATTCTATAATTTCATTACCTTAAATTCAATTCTTTTCCTCTGTCTATATCAATCATTCCCTGAAATGTGTCTGAAAGATCACAAAGGCTTTGAAATACTCTCAGATTTTCAAGCTATCTTCAAACGTTTTAAGTCATTTTCAGGAGCACGTGAAGAGCAGTGACTAAGAAAATTCTGTCACCATTCCACAACACCATCACACTTACCCTGATCTCCAAAATTTAACACGTTCAAAAAAGTCATCACATATCGTTCACCTGTGAGTTCAAAACAAAGAACTTCAGAACAAGTTCTGAAAACCCTCAAAAACTCCATTCAGGTTGGCAGTCACACGCCTCATCTTCCCCCACCCAGGCTTTCTGAAGCTTTAAATCAATTTTGTACATAGTTTCCATGAGCCCTCTTCCCTCACTCTTCTGTGTCAGGCCTCACCCTCTGTCAAAATCTGTTTCAGGAAGGATTGTTTGAAGAAACTCCAAGTCAAGCGTGCTTCCTTCCAGTTAACAAAGGTCTGCAAAAAAAATACTGAACTGTAACAAACGTGATTGAAGTTACAGAGCAGAACAAGAGCGAGGCAGTGCAACACTGCAGGGTAGCTGTAACTGCAGTGGTGAGGAAACCCACACTGCCACAGTTACAACAAATAATGGAAAGCACTGCTGAATCCAAGCACCAACATCACCAATCTGGCAAAAACTGATTCCCTTGTTGAAAAGAGCTGTTGTTGCAGATAAAGTACCCACAGGAGCATTCTACAGAAAACACTAATCAAGGTTAGAGTTAGGAAGAAAACACCCATGGCGTTTAATGTGCCAGTATAATTTTCATCCTCACTGGAAATATGAATGGTTTACTGCTCTTCAAACTGTCCTTAGAAGACTTGCAGCCAACAACCACCTTTATCTTTTCAATCTGTAAATCTTATCCAGAATGTTGTCTTTCTCAATGAGCCTTTGCATTTCTTTCTTTCTTTGCCTCATTTTTGTTTGAGAGACATTTGAGTGTCTCTAGAATGCCGTGGAACATCATGGTTACTTTGTGCAGAGGTCTAAGTACCAAAATCCATTGTTAAATGGTTCTGGTTTCTTTTCTGCCTCAGACCCAGTGACACCTGGTCATTCCCCTGCACACTGCAGATGGTCTGTCTCCAGTTAGCGTCTATTAAAATTTGGCACAAACCAAGGCAGCAACAACAAACCCATAACCACAAAGAGTTCAAGTCTCACGGTGTTTTCCTGACAAGAATTTCACTAATACAAACTTCCAAAACAATTTCTATGTAATCTTTTTTATTTAATCTATCATGTCTTCTATAGTGCAAAAATATCCCCAAAACCACTCAATTAACTCCCCCGTCTCAAAGCAACATTCAAAGCACCCTCACGTGAGATTTTAAGAAGAAAATCAAGAAATAAATTGTGCAACTTACCTCCTCTTCCACAAAGTTAGGTAATAGAGCTTTCACTCTAGCAACTGGAAATGACTTCTTTGTGGCTTCAGGAGATCCCAAAAACATCACAAAATAAATTACATAGCACATGACCAGAACGCTGACATATAAAAGCTGGAAGCATCAGGAAGGGGAGAAGAAAAACAGTGAAACAAAATTAACTTAGAAATGCAGAATTATATACGAGTTGAAAATACAGTGAGAAGAAAACATAAGTAGTCTTTATGCCTATCAAATACTAAATTAGGTAAGGATTTGAGCAGCTCTTAAGAATGCTGTTGATCTTTCCAACTTTTTTTAACCCGTAGGTTATCATAGACCTTTGCTAATTTTCATGTTTTATTCAGCATTTTCAGAATGTTAAAGATCCAATTATAAAGCAATTACTCAATCAAAAATCAAGCTGACAGAGTAGCTACTGCCTACATCTCTCACTTCATAGAACATTTCCAACTTCCATCACTTATAAGCGATCTACAACAGCCAGGGCAAAAACTGAAGGAAAAACTTTCTCTCTCCTTCACTGTCGTCAAGGAAAAGTTTTAACTTGAATTAATTGCACTTGATTAGCACCTTCTGATAAGGCAATGCAGGTTTGTGGTGCAGGCTGATAAAGTTCTGTGTGATTAGAATAAAGTAACCTCATTTGCAAGCTGTGCCTTCACAGACAGAAGGTGTTTCCTTGTACCTCCCTTTAACTCTCAATGTCAAAGCACCAAGTCAATAATGAGTATCAGGAAAATACTAAATACAAATTCTAAATCTTAAATCTCCCAGGAGCTTTTTCTCTCAGCTCCACAAAGTTCTTTAGCAGGCTAAATGTCAAAGGTAAGCTAAAATTCAGCTGAGAGAGAACAAAGGAAACTTACCTGAGCCAAGGAGAAAATGTACAGGCCCCAGTGAGGATAAAGCATCACTAAAGTCACCGTCAAAATGCATTTTGACACTACTGAAAGGCTTTCGGCAATCACCTTAAGAAACACAAAACAGAGAAGGGTTATTTTCTGCCAACCTAACCACATACACAAGCTTAAAATATATATAAGTTTAGTGCACAGAATTTATGTAGGAATGTAAGATTTTCAAAGTCAGTGTGACTGAATCACAGTTTCTTTCTGCTGAGCCGGCCAGCTTAGATTATCATTTCTCTGTAAATATTCCGTTCTTGCATTTCACAATTCCTCCACTGCATTTTCCCAGTCATTTGTATGGGACACAGGGGAGGAAATTCTGCTTGAGACTATCATGTTCTCAATAGATGCATTTCACAGTTTTATGGAGAATTGTAGAACCAGTGTGCCTCTCCCTCCAGTTAAAAACTCTTTCAGGATTTAATGATCTTGAAGCTAATAATTTCTAAATAAACCAACTTGCTTGCTTTAATGGGTACAAATTCCTGGTCATGTAACAAACCAGGCCATGCAGTTCTAAGCAGCACACACAGGTTTTTTACATGCTTGAATATACAAAGATCTAAATCAGTAATCTGTTATTTCCAGTAAAAAGATGAATCCCCCCACATGCACACACCCCAGGGACTTTACTAACCTTAAGTCTCACAAACAAATGAGCTTGTGCTAAAACCCAGAATGGCTCTCCCAGGAGTTCAATAATGGCAGAAAGACCAAATGCCACTACACCAGCCTGATAATGAGGAACCACAGAAGGCTCGGGTACTTCAAGCAAGTGTAGCCAGACTAAGCCCAAGATAACAGACCAAAAGACACCAAGAGGGACTCTAAAAAGTTAACATAAAAACTAATTAATGGAAACATTACTTCAGCAGAGAAAGAAAAAAAAAAAAAACAACAAAGTAAATTAGATTACAATATCACATATGGCCACAATGATTACACAAAAGAGGCCCCGAGGAATTAATTCCTGTTGTTACTATATCAAGAATGAATAATTTCCTCTGTAATGAACACCCTCCTTAAGGCACTCTTTGCACGACACAGAAAACATTTTTCTGAGTTGTTCATTTCCTACTCCAGAGCCTAACAGAAGGTCAAATATCTGCATTTTTGTGCCTCAGGACCAAACAATTCTGATCCCACATCAGCCTGCACATCCCCTTCTGCTGACACTGCTTCAGGAACACGGAGCTTCTGGCAGAGCGCCTCAAGTTTTACATCACTGGAGCAACATCTCTTTGCCCCCTCACACTATCAGACCCCCAGGATATTTGACATCAAGCTCCTAAGACATAGTTCAGGTGCTCCAGTGAAGACAACCTTCATTTTAAGTTATGCTTCTCTACAAGGAAAAATTTAAAACAAAAAAAATGCACACAGTCAATATTATCTCTGTTGTTTAATGCTCCCTTGAAAGGCTATCACACAGCAGAAAGCTGACTACAATTCAGCTAAAAGAACAGAACTAATACATTTTAAATATTAGTATTAGACCTATCCCTGACAGGGACAATCCCTCTGCTTCATACCTGGCTGCAGATGACCACACATGAACCCCCATTCCTGGCCCAGATCCAGTTAACAGCTGGGCAGTTCCAGGGAACGTCAGGTGCCCCAATGGAAGAATACTATTTTATCATGCAGGGGTAATTTTCCACTATATCAGGCAGGTAATTTTCCTCCCCAACCCAGCCCAATTATTTCTACACAGCAGCTAGAGCTGACAGAAGGAGAGAGCAGAGGGAACCAGGAACCAGAAGAGAGAAACAAGTCATAAAATCCACTTCACTGCAATGTGTGATTGCACTCTCTTGTTGCAGTGTCCTGTGGACTTTAAGCTGTTCTGCTACAAACAGCTCCAGAGCTGAAAGAAGCAACCCTACTTCCTCCCCGTTATTTAGTTCTAACTCTTTCTTTCAGTTTTTCACATCCCTCGTATCCAAACATTTATGTTGCCTTGTTGTTAATCCACATCAGGGCTCAAGACTAAAAACTTAGTCTGAGAGGGACAGAAAAGATATCTAAAGCAGATTTACAAATGCACATTGGGTAATAACAGAGCAAAATTGAGCAGGAAGAGGAAGAGAAAACAAAGGACTAAGAATTTGTGCAACAGGATTTTCCTTCAACAGCTACAACCTAAATGAAACTCGAGTGACAGAAGAAATGGCTCCAGGTGACACCTTTGGCAATGAACTTCCTCAAGTGCTCCAACAAGAAATCAAGTCCCTAAGTGCTGAAGCACCAGACTTGACCACCTTCCTGCAGCAGTACTGAAACACAACTGAGGCTTCTAAATGTTGAAATAATTACCTCAGTAAATAAACACTTCCTCTCATTCTGTGAACTCCCAGACAAGAATTAGAAATTCTAAGGAAGTAAACTTTTAAAGGTATCTTACGTCAGCCACAGGAGATTAATTGTTTTGGTCCAGTTTCTCTTTGTACTTCCACTCAAACACGCTCTGCGAAACGCCTCCCTGGCGAGGAAGACGACTGTCGAGTACAGCAGAGTCAGCCTAAAGGAGGTGAAAAGGGAAAAAACAGGAGAGAAAACAATTCCTTTACATACTACTGAAACCCTTCATGCAGTAGTATCACAGGATTGCCTGGCAGACAAATTTTACAGGTGTGCAAACATGGGCACACCTGTAAAATTAGATATGAGCTAAATTACCACCATTTCCTATAAAAGGAGAGAATGCAATTATGTGTGACGATTCATATGGCAAGAATACATGCTACAAACCAAACGTGCAGATACAGAGCATATCCTGTAGGAAAAGCACATTGTATATAGTTTTTCCTCTGCAAGCTGATGGTTTAAACACGAAAACCAGGCCAGTGCTATCGGTGTTTCAGGCCAAAACAAACCTGAGGCATGAAATGACCAAACACTGACACACCCAAGAGCAGATTGCACAGCGCTAATCAGAGCACCGCCAGTGAGACGGCACAGACCGCGGAGCCGAGACCAGCACCGAGCACAAACTCTGCCCCACAGCCCCTCACACGCCTCACGGGTGCCCGCTCGGGCTCCTTGCCCTCACCTGACATTGACCACGCCGATGAGCTCCCGGGAGAGGTAGCGCAGGGTGAAGGCGTTCAGCCCGAAGGTGAGCACCCGGAACAGCACCTGTGAAAGAAGCCGCACGGGAAGCACCTGCGGCGCCCCGCCGAGCAGCAGCAGGAGGAGGAGGAGGATGATGAGGAGGAGGAAGGAGGGAGGGGCGGCCCCGCACCTGCAGCAGGGCGCTGGACGAGGCCAGCCGGGCGGTCTGGCCCAGCACGTCCTGCGCCGCCATCGCCCCGCGCCCGCCGCCAGGAAGTGGCGCGGCCGCCGGCGCACCGGATCCCGTCAGCGGGGCGGCACCGCCCGGCCCGGCCCGGCGCGGTGGGGACACGGCAGCACCGCCCCGCAATGAGGGGACACGGCGGCACCGCCCAGCCCCACGCTGAGGGGACACGGGGGTACCGGCCCGGCCCGGCGCTGATGGGACACGGCGATACCGCCCCGCACTGAGGGGACACGGCGGTACTGTCCCGCGCTGAGGGAACACCGAGCGACAGGGCGGGACACTGAGGGGACGCGGCGGGACCGCCCGGCCCGGCCCTGAGGGGACACGGCNCCCTGTGAAAGACGCCGCAGGGGAAGCCCCCGCCGCCCCCCGCCGAGCAGCAGCAGGAGGAGGAGGAGGATGATGAGGAGGAGGAAGGAGGGAGGGGCGGCCCCGCACCTGCAGCAGGGCGCTGGACGAGGCCAGCCGGGCGGTCTGGCCCAGCACGTCCTGCGCCGCCATCGCCCCGCGCCCGCCGCCAGGAAGTGGCGCGGCCGCCGGCGCACCGGATCGCGTCAGCGGGGCGGCACCGCCCGGCCCGGCCCGGCGCTGAGGGGACACGGCAGCACCGCCCCGCAATGAGGGGACACGGCGGCACCGCCCAGCCCCACGCTGAGGGGACACGGGGGGACCGGCCCGGCCCGGCGCTGATGGGACACGGCGATACCGCCCCGCACTGAGGGGACACGGCGGTACTGTCCCGCGCTGAGGGAACACCGAGCGACAGGGCGGGACACTGAGGGGACGCGGCGGTACCGCCCGGCCCTGAGGGGACACGGCGGTACTGTCCCGCGCTGAGGGAACACCGAGCGACAGGGCGGGACACTGAGGGGACGCGGCGGGGAGGGTGACGCCCGCGGTGAAGGGTGAACGGCCAAGGAGCTCCAGCCCGCCAAACTGCACAGCCCCGGGTCCCTCCGAAGCCAGCCCAGAACCGCAGCCTGGCTTACGGGAGGAGATACGCGGTAAATGGGGTAACATTCAACAAGAGCTGTTTTCCAGAAATTGCTGAAAAACCGAAACCTTCCGCGTTCCACCAATCCCTTTCTAAACTGAGGGCAAACCCACCAGCCTTCCCTAAGGAGAAACACAACCGAAATGGAGGGAAAACACACTCGCTGCAGGAAGGAGAAAGGATCTTACTTCATTCCGTGGAGGGGGAAAAAAAAAAAACCCAACGCACACAACCACAAAAATAACCAAAAAAACCACAACCAACCAACCAACAAAAAAAAACCAACCCAAAAACCCACCAAAAAAAAAACCACCACAAAGGCCAACACACCTTCAAATACCAAGATGCAATTTGATTGCAACAGGTTGGGTTTGATAACACACTGCACTGAAACCTTCCAAACAGACATGAATTTGGACTCAGTGTAAGTCAGAACAGTTCCAGACTATTTCGGATCATTATTTAAGCATCGATATATAAAAAGATTGTATCTTTCTATGTTACAGAATGTTCCCTTCAGAAGCACGGCGCTTCCAGCTCAGAGGTCACGTTTTTCTTAGCAATGCTGGAGTTGAACTAAGATTTTTCCTGTCTAACAGCAGCAACTACAAAGGGCATGGGGGAGGAAGTAGCTGAGCCCTACTTGATTACAGCTTCCTAGTGACAGACGGGGAACAGCAGCAATTTAAATCAGGGTCTTCAGAGAATCTGGGGAACCAACCAAAATTCTTCAACCTCATGCAAAGCAGCCACCTCTCCATCAATTGTCTTCTGCATGAAACCTCCTCCTCCAAGCCATTTCACCCACCACTTTATTCCTTCCATGTTCAGAGTAAAGTTTTCCAGGCTGCTTTTTTTTTCCCCGTTTGGTCATTTTTCCTAATAACATTATTTAAGTAGCCTGGAAGTGAAGTATAGATGTAGATGTATGTGGCAAAGGAGTATGACCTATGATAAAAAAAGAACACAAACAAAAAAAAAAAAAAAAAAAAAAAAAAAAAAAAAAAAACCCAACAAAAAAAAAAAAAACCAAAAAAAAAATTAAAAAAAGGGAATTATTTTTCCCCTTGTAAAGATAAGGAGATGGGGAGAGAGAGAATAAACTAATCTGTGTTGGGTAATTGCAGAGACAGATTTTGAGTTATAGAAGAGTATTGATTGTAGCTATAGGGGAGGAAGCATTGCCATTCCCCTCTCCTCTAAGCAATTTCCCAGTTACCAAATGGAAAAAACAACTAAAATATTGTCCTGCCTCAGACTCTGGAGTTTCCTCTTGTGGCAGTAAGGGGGACAGCAGAAATGAAGAGACTTCTAGTTTGTTATGGCTTGTGCTGATGAACTGTAGAGATTAAAACCCATCATAAACTACCAGATAAACTACACAGGGAAACAAAAATGCAGCTGAGGAGCATAAAGCATGCACCATAGAACTGTTCAGGTTGGAAAGGACCCTTGAGATCAGAGAGCCCAGCTGGTAACCCAGCGCTGCCAGCTCCACCACTGAACCATGTCCCTAAGCACCACATCTGCTTGTTTTTGAAATCCCTCCAGGGATGGGGACTCCACCACTCCCCTGAGCAGCCTAATCCAGGGCTGTTTTGTTGAAGACATTTTTCCCAATATCCAATCTAAACTTCCCCTGGCACAACTTGAGGCTGTTTGTTCTCATCTTACTGCTTTTTACTTGGGAGGAGAGACCAACGCCCACCCGGCCACAGCCTCCTTTCAGACAGGTGAGTGATAAGGTCTCCCTTGAGGATCCTGCAGTCAGTTATCTGCTCTCTGTACAGCTCTTCCTCACAAGACTGATGCTCCAAACTCCTCAACCATCTTAATTTCCCTTCTCTGGACACACTCCAGCATCTACCAACACTCCAGTGATAAGGACTCATGTTATTTTCTCTCTATACATAACCGTTTCCATGACTAAAGGGGGTAACTTCAAGGACTAAAACCTGAGTATTCGCTGTGCTGTCTGGAGGCAATGGTCCGACCTTCTCAGGCATCTGCCGTGGGCAACAGCAAGTGACAATGAGCGATGTTTTGTTGGACAGTTTGGCTTGTCACCTCATAAAGCCGAAACAGAAACAGCTGCAAAGCCCGAGGGGGGTGGAAAAGGCAGAGAAATAACTGTAACCCCGGCTGGTTTTTATAGGAACCGGCTTTGGCGTGTGGAGCCTCTGGGCGCTGACGCGGTTCGGCCGCGCGGTGGCGGCACCGGCCCCGCCGGGGCCCGGGCTCTTCCCGCTGCCGCGGGAGCTGCCGGACTCGGCTGCGGGCTGTGTCGGAACCACAGCCGGAACGGCCCGCTGCTGATGGAAGTGCGGCACAGCACAAGTCCAGCTCACAGCAGGAGCCGTATTGCATAGAACTATAGAATAGCCTAGGTCGGAAGGGACCTTAAAGCTCATCTTGTTCCAGCCCCCTGCCATGGGCAGGGACACCTTCCACTGGACCAAGTTGCTCCAAGCCCCATCCAATCTGGCCTTCAGCACCTCTGGGATGGGGCAGCCACAGCTTCTTTGGGCAACCTGTGCCAGGGCCTCACCACCCTCACAGTAAAGAGCTTTTGCCTAATATCCAATCTAAACCTATTCTTTATGTGAAGCATTCCCCCTTCTCCTGTCACTCCACACTCTTAAGTCTCTCTCCATCTTTCCTGTAAGTTCCCTTCAGGTACTAGAAGGTCAGAGATCACCCCAAACCCTTCTCTTTTCCAGGCTGAACAATCCCAATGCTCTCAGCCTTTCCTTATAGCAGAAGTGCTCCATCCCTCAGATCATCTTGGCATCTTGGTGGCCTCCTCTGTACTGTTTCCAACAGGTCCATGTCCTTCCTATGCTGTGGCCCCAGAGCTGGACAGAGTTCCAGGTGGGTCTCACCAGAATGGAGCAAAGGGGCAGAATCCCCTCCCTCTCCTGCTGCCCGCAGTGCTTTGGCTGAAGCCCAGGACACAACTGGTTTTCTGGGCTGCCAGCACACACTGCTGGCTCCTGTCCAGCCTCTCATCTGCCAGCACCCCCAAGTCCTTCTCAAAACATAAACTGACCTATCAGCCAACTTAATTTTTTTCACAGCTATGCCTGAACAGGCTTAACAACTGAGTTGATAGAAAATGTTTGTTTTTAGTAACATGATTTGAGAATAGGTGTAAGTTAAAGGAGAACCAAGTTTCTGAACTGGCACACAGTGTCATGAAAGCTTCAGGAGAACATGTAGTCAGAACAATTGCTCTCTGATTCCCACAGCAGGCATTGCCCACTTAGAACATTCCTGCATCTCCTCAGCACAACATACTCCACTTCTGGCTGCCCTGAGGCAACAGTTTGTGGAGGGATAGGCTAAAATAGCTCACTTTTCTTAACAGCAAAGGAGGAAAGATTAACTGCTACAGAGGTTTTTACATACAGAGTTAGGCTGCATCTGGAACTAAACTAGGCCGGATTTTCCTCCAGCACCAACTACTTACTCCTTGATTTGGCACAATGGGAAAAAACCCTCCTGTTTTTATTAGAAGTACGTGAAACCTCCATGTCAGAGAGAACCCCTTCGATCTACACCAAAGTTTAGTTAGTCCAAAAAGAGCAGACACAGGCCTTAGAATGAGTTGGGACTGTTCCTTCAAAATTTAAAACATGAAAAATTCTAGTGTTCCAGTAGCCTGGTACCTGTGTTCCACTTGGGGATCTTGGAGTAATTAATTACCCCATTAATGAGGTATTTCAAGGTAAAAGGTGAACTTTGACTTCAAATCACAACTTTATATAGACCAACAATAGCCCAGAAAATTTAAAACCTGTTAAGAACAATAAGAGTCCTTCCATAGTATCACCTCCCTCAGAGAGAAAGTCCTCTTCTACTAAAATATTTCCCAAAGTAAAGACAAAGTGAGACTGGGAAGCAGGAACCTATTGAATCATTGCAGAACCAAAATCAAATCCAGTATAAAGGATCATTACAATTTTGTATTTTATTAATCCAAATAAATGCTGCATTTTAGAGTTAGTAATATATTTTAATTTCTTCATTTTATTTGTGGGTTTCCATTCCCTTAAAGGTCCCTTGAGGAATCAAGCTAGAAAATCAACTGTGCTATGAAATCATAGGCAGCTCAACCTCCTGGAATAGTGCATGATGTAACGCGAAATGACAGACTGGGCTGTGAGCTAAAGACTGTAGATTTTTGCAGCTGCTGAAAAAGCTTTGGAGTCAGGACTGATTTTAGAAACGAGCAAAACAAACACTCAGAACCCCCGGTGCTGGCCGAGCAGCCTTCCCCCTCAATGTCACCCTGTCCGGCTGCTTCAGGGACAGAGCCGAGACCCCGCAGCGCAGCGCAGGGAGCAGCCGCGGGGAGCTGCCCTGCAGCCGGCCCTGCTCTGTGCCCCGGGCGGGGAGGGGGCCCTGGGGGCAGCAGTCCTGCAGGAAGGATGGATCCACACTGCCCCTGCCGTCCCTCTGGCCCACCCGGCCATTCTGTGCAGGGACACGGATCCCAGGAAAGCACAGGAGCGGTACTGGAGCCGTAGGTACTGCTCGGCAGAGCTCACCCATTCCAAACCCCCGGTGGGATTTCTGAGGCGCAGTGGTGCTGAACGCAACTGCTCTGCCTCTGCTACAACTCCACACTTTGCCATTTCAGTCATGAGGAGAAAATAATTTATTCCTGGGATGGCAAAATGTTGTTTTCCCTATTCTCCTCAGAAGTCTTGTGTCAGCAGAGGCCAAATTATGTTTTCTTCAATTGTTTCTTTTCCAGAAAGAAAGCATAGAAGAGATCAGTCTCATTGTTCCTGATCACATAAAGCTTGTTCCTTTACAGCAATAAGTAGGAATAAGGGGTCAAAGCAAGCAGTCACATGGAGACTTACCAGACTAGGCACTAAATCTCATTAACCTTCCTCTCCTCTGAGCACCCCTCGTGGGTCAGAGACATATCTGGGCCTGGGGATGCAACATTTCCAACTCAGTGCAGGACTGCAGGAAGAAAAAGAAGAGTCACAGGCCAGTCACCAGCAAAGGACACATTAGGAATCCCTGCTGTGCCAGTTTTTCTTTCCTCCAACCAAAGTGTCCCCCAGAGGGCTTTTTAGATTAGTTCCCCAGGTCTTGTGGGCTGAGTTAATCTCTCTGTGCATGTTAAATGGTTAAACAAAAATGTGTGCTTTTTTTTTTTTCCCGGCTGCATTATTAGTTCAGCAAGGATTTAATTTATATCCTTGCTTTGGGATAAAAGAATAAAGGGACTTTTTGAAGAATGCAGAGAAGCGGGTTTTTCTGTGATATGCAACATTTGAAAAAACAGCGTCTCGGATTTACAGAGCAGCTTTTGGCTTTGTAGCGTTCATTTTGCCTCACACATTTTCATGGTGCCTTTAATGCACAGTTTATATGTAATTTGATCAACTGGTTTTTCTGCCTTATCAGTTTCACTTGTAAATGCAACTTTCACTTGTTGAAATATTTTACATATAGAGGATTAACACTTCCTTATATATGAAATAGTATAACAAACCAATATTCTACTCAAGGGAAAGGCAAAACAATGTAGCAAACATACAAGTCATAGTAAAATATCAAGGATGGGATAGTGCTATTTTTTTTATAAGTTTTTATCACCCCAGGACACCGTGCTAAATAATTGACCTGCATTCTTCAGAGTATATTAGGCAGATTTTAAGAAATTGTATGTATTGATTAGAAGAGCAAAAACAAGTGTTCTGCACAATGTTGTCTGCTTCCAATAAGCTTTTTTTTTTAACCTTTTCAATTTAGAAGTCTGTGACATTCAACAGACATTTTAAAGATCTACAAAAAAAACACCTTATGGTTATTTAATCTGGGGAAGCAATAAATTACAATATTTTGTCACAGGAACTGGCAAGCTCCTTGCTTAGAATTCATGCAAAATGAATTCTAAAACACGTACATAATCAATTCTGCACCATCTTAACTGTCCTTTGTGTTCTAAATGTTAAGCATTCTTTTTGTATCTATTTATATATGTTCAACTGAAGATGATTTCTGTCTTGCCTTCCTCAAGGCTAGAAATTCCTGCCATTTTTGCTAGGATCTGACTAACAGTTTCTGTCTTACCTGTCTCTTGACTGGCTTAGAAAATTTGTATCAGCCCCACACTCTGAGCACTGGTAGACAATTTATCTAATTGCTGTGTTCTCTGGAAGCCTATCAATATATGAAATCAGAGACTACAATGGGACAGCTCGTGATCTTTTTGGAACATTTATCCTGTCAGCCATAATCAGAGATAAGAAATCCTCCTGTGGATTGTTTCTTTTACCTTGCAGAATCTCACTGCCTTCACTTACTGCTCGTGTCAGGTACGCGCAGCTTCAGCTACCACTCTGCTCAGAACTGTTTCTGGAGGGTACCACATCCCAGATCCCACCCTGCAAACCTCGGTTATAGAGGTGGTGATGAGCAGGTGCTGAGGCAAAATGTACATTTTTCATCCTTCCTATGCATTCTGCCAGATGAACCCCACAGTAACCCTCACTGCTGCAGGTCTGGTGCCAGTGCATTGCCAGGGAACTGACAGAAGGGGTTCTGCTCAGAACAGCCAGGGCAAAGTTACAGAAACACATTTGGCAGCTGTGAGCACTTGCACTTGAAAACTCTTTGCTAAGTAGCGCTTGGCACCTTTGCACTACAAAATCATTCCATGAGCTCCAGGCTACATCCCTCGAGAAAAAATGTACTTGAAAGAGAGAGAGGTGCAAAAAGTCTGCACAAGAGACTCCTCCGTGCTGTACAAACACATATATTCACCAACACTATTTGCTTTAATAGTCATATAGAAATAAGGCTCTCTTCACTAAAACTCTTCACAGCTGCCAAGTATTTGAGCAGAATGATCCTCCTACATTTTAGAATTCAACAAGAACTGTTATTAAACTTGCTTTGACCTCAGCATGATTTGTTTGTCCATGAAATAACCTTAAGACTTTTAAAATCAACAGTGACAATAACTCAATGAACACAGTAAAATACCCACTGTGGAAGGACTCAACAGACAAGAGCTTCTGAAATACATGTGAGAAGAATCTGGATTCTGAAAATGCACTGAATGAAAGATATCCTTGCAAAATATTCCAGTTTCCTGTTCCTTTTCTTCTTTGAGTCACCTGGAGACTTTTGAAGGAGATGGAGACACACAAGAGTTGTACTTAACAACCAGGAGGAGATGACACAAAAAAGTGGTTTTGCTACTCGAAGTAATTCAGCATCTGGTAGGAGAAGAATCACTCCATGCAGTGCCTTATAAAGGTTGAGAATGTAGGATCTGTGAGTCACCATACGCTGCCTTCAAACTACGCTCATCCGACATTATATAATGTTGTGCACCATCACCTGTCGAACAGAGTTAATTATGAGTCAGGTATCTCTTCCCATCACTCATTTCCATCTCACTTGAGAGCTGACTTTCATTCTTTACTGAAATAACCCCTCTCACAAGACAGTGATTAGTCTGACAAACTGACAGAATGAAACACCTTCAGCCCCTTTATGGGACCTCCTGTAGCATTCATGACAGCTACAGCTAAGTGCAACACATTTTTTGGATTCCTCTTATTCCTTAGCCCCAAACAAGGAACGTCTTAAATAAGAGAATCTCAGCATGAATGTTTACCTATTCAGTTTCAGAAACTCCCACATTATTCTTGAACAGTTAAAATTCACTTTCAGTACAGAACCCTGAAATATTAGGAAAAAACCTCACTAGGAATATTGGGAACAGAAGTTAACACTGTGCCCAGCGGAACTCTCTCAATTAAAAATAAGGGAAAAGGAAAGCTCCTATTTCACCTTTTAGCGGGAGTTTACCTAAATGCATCACTTCAATATAGAGGAACAATATTGAGCCCCAAAATCATCTCTGCCTCTAATCCAGCTGTCCATAGAGTCAAGCTCCTGAGCTTCACTGCCTCCATCTGGATTGAGAACATGACTTCACTGCATGTCTTTCTGTTCAGACAGAATTATTCTCCCCAAGCTCAAGGAGGCCCAAGGTCATAGGACAACTCACGATGTAAGTGCTGTTGTCAGGTATCAGGAACAAGGCTCTACACTCCAAGTTTAGCTGCACTGCCACCCTCGCTGGCTCAGTCTCCAGACTTACAGGGAACAAACAAACACAGGATGGCTTTGCTCTGAGGACACCAGCTGTCCTCAACCATCACAGTTCTGGTGACAGAGAAATAGAAAAGGCAAACGAGATTAGTCATCCCATCAGATACACTTCTGCAAGTCTTCAAACACAAGATCTTGTGTCATGCTAACAACGTTAGGGGATTTCCCCAACTTTGTCCCTTACGGAGATTGCAATAAAAAAACTCCCCTCTCCCTTCTCCACTAAATAAGCTGCTCTGTTTTGTTTTTTCTTAAAGACATTTTGTTTTCAACTTTGCCAATCACTCCGAGTTTGTGTGCTAAGCAGTCAAGTAGAAAAAAATACTTTTCTTTGTTCAGCCAAGTTGTAAGTATATTACAACTGAACCATGATGTGGCAACAGTTTGTGTGTAGCTTGGAATAAAGATAATACATCCACTCTCACTACCAAGACTTGGTTGAGGAGGCATTGGTTTGGTGTTTTTTTAAGGATCGAGTATATTAGCCTAAATTCACAAATGGTATAAAACTCCTAAGAATAACAGCAGCAAACTGTTTCCTAACTGGGCTATGCGCTTTTGCTTCTCTCCCTCTGTGAGTTCATGGTTTAGCTGCAGAGAGTAAAAATTTGTCTATTAAACAGAAGGTGTTGTTATCCATTAATGTATTCCTGACCACAGCTAAACCCTGGTGAAAAGATTCCTTGTAGTACAGTGAAGACACTTGGGCATAAATTATTAGGCAGTTTACACTTAAATACAGGAAGTCGAACTTTAACAGGATGGGAAAGGCATTCCAGACACATTCCAAGGACTCTGTTTCAATCCCTGAGACTTGCATGAAGGCTGCATGGGCACCTTGGTGCCTGTATGCCTATATTCACTATACTTCCCATGTTCCTAAGAATTGATGCTGTGGAAAGAGCTGTATATCCTACCAGATATTCCATTTTACCAGAAAGTCTGCATCCCTAAACCAAGAGTCATGGTCTGGCTTCTTGCCCAGTGGAAGAGAGGTGAAAGCAAACACGGTCAACTCTAAAGGCCGTAAGAGAGCAAAGTAACCCAACTCAAAATAAAAAAGAAAGAATGAAAAAAAGTAGACCTTCCAAGGTCTATAGAAGAAATTCTCAAGAAAATTTATTGTTTTTACCAGAGCGGAGAAACTCGGAATGAGCAGTGGGCAGAACTGCTCGTGACCAGTCAAAGGAGCTGGATATTTCTCTCACAAATACCGGTGTCCACAGAGCCATGGATGTGCCTGGTAAGGAAAGCCATACCCTGGCTCTTGTATTCTGCTGTTGCATCGATGACCATCACTTCCATCAGAAGAGAAATGCCACTAAATGGAAGAAGTTTCATCTTCCTGACTTCATAACCACCATGTTAGAAAGCTAGAGGTGCAGCATACAACTGCACTTAATCTGGAGCCTCAAGCTGTTACTATTCCCTTTACTCACCGTGCTGCAGCTTGCAGGCCGTGGTTCACACCACCTTCATTCAGCAGCAGATCGCAGAAGCCCTGTGCAGTTCACCATGTGTCTCTAGACCTCCATGCCTCTCCTACCTCAACATAAAGTTAAAATTCTTTTCTTAGAAACCAGCAGTATCAGAGGTTCACTGTAAGAGAAGTCACAGGAGTCGTTTAAGGTTTTCATGTATGGCAGAATACTCCCACTCACATCCTGAAGAATGAGGGGAGGTTCAAACAAAAGGATCTGACCACATGTCTGAGACTAAACCAGCAATGCATATCTTCCTCTACCCACACCCTGCTCCCAAAACTCAATCTGTTACAAAACCAGTTCCTTTCCATCTGCATGCAAAGCTCACTCTTTTATGTTATCAGTCTCGCTCAGAGTCCAACAGAAAAAGAAGAAATCATTAGTGGCAAAGAGTGGCAAATCTCAAAATCGTTTCAATCACAGGCACACAGAGAACACTGTAACCTTTCTATAGAAACATTTAGGAATACAAGTCCCTGCTGACTGTTCCACTGACCTTGTATCCTTAGACTTTAATCACTTCAACCCCTCTCAGATATTAAATTGTACTGGGCTTCATTCTGTAACGCTGCTGGCAATATTTTCAAATGCCATATGCAGGGTTACTGTAGTCTGGGAAAGTGCTAGTCAGGAAATTATGTAAGAAATTAGCTGTATTTTCTTACTGCAATTCTGGCAGTTTTCCAGATCTTTATGTCACTGGCTGCATGGGATTATCAGCAAAAAACCCCAGAGATCTTCTTGCCATGACTGTAATTAATTCCAATATTCAGGTACAGAACACATAATTTGTAACAATATAAGCCCAAAATTTGAGGTAATCAATAAGAAAGTCAACAATACTTCTTTTCATGTCATTCTGGATGTTTCACCAGTCTTATTTAAAATGGCCTCTTTCCTTACATATTGGTTTTTCAAACACACTTTTAGTTATTCCGAAGAACATTTACATTAGCAGGATGGAACCTCTTGAGTCCAACTTAAAAAATCCAGGTGATTTTAAAATAACTTCATATTTTTGTATCTCCCCTCCACTACCCAAGTAGAACTGTCCGCTTGTCAAAACCATTGATGATCAGTTGTGACTGCTGCTTGTACACTGGGATAATTTCTTCTCTTTGTGAATAAAACTGTTTGCTTTCAAGGGCCATTTACCAGTTTCTTCCCTGATAAGACTTTGTATATTCTTTTCTTTGCCAAGAGAAGTGGAGTGGTTTGGAGTGTTACAGGCCACTAAAACTGAAATCTGTCCTGGTAGGATTGCTTCAGAATAGTTCTGTAATAAGTCATTGTGAATTTAACAATGGAAAGCACTACCAAAGCAGGGAAAGCTGTTCAAAACCTCAGATTTTGTTCTAAGCACATTACTAAAATCACAGGCTGCTTCCTGCTTTTTAGATAAAAAACACAAATATTTGTGGGGAGACGGGAAAATAAAGCTCATTCACTGTACTGTTTTTTCACAATCTAGACTTACATTGAGTCACTTTTCACCTCCGAGACAAAATCCTGCATCGTGAAAGAGCAAATTCAAAGCCATTCATGTGAAGTTAATCCCGTTTGGTGACTCCAGTAGTGCAGAAGCACACGAGGAGGTTACAGCTGGGCAGTGCAGTGTAAGGGACAAACACTCAAAATTCAGCTGAGAAACCACTGAGCCTGTGCTTTGCTACCACCACCACTGGTTCGGTTCTACCACTGCTGCCAAGGAACCAGGCACAGCCGTGTGGAAAACAAGCTCCGTGCTGACAGTGGGGCACGGCCTGCTCGTGCCTGGCCACTCTTCCCCTGGCACAGGAATGTGCTCTTTGCTACTGTGCCTTCTGTTTCAAAACTGGAAAGGAGATACTTCCCAATATACAGTAAAACATCAAGAAAAAAAAGAATAAAATGGCTTTAAAAGTGTTTATGGGAAATGGACAATACAGGAACTCTCAATACTTTGTTATAGTGCAAAAGGAGAAAAAGTATCTTGAAAGCAAATAAGACTCATTGCATCGATAATTTTAAAAAGAATTATGATTCTATGTTTAGAAAAGAAGTCAGACACTGGATTTCACAACCATATGTGGAAAACATTAAAGGGAAAACTGGATTGGATTGCCAAGGCTGTATGGGGCCAAGAATTGCTGCCTTCTTTTTGCTTTTTTAAACTCACCCCAAAACCCTGGTGAAGGGCGGGGAAGTTTCACACAACTTTCCTCTGTAACTACTGCTAAAGCAAATTTGACTGGCAAGATGCAAGAACTGGCATTGCTGGAATGATGCTGACAGCACCAGAACTAGCTGGGCAATACTGGGATATTTTCCAGTGTTACTGCCCATTTTTGGCTGGTTTGTGAATAAAAAGGAATTTTCAGTCTTATTATTCCAGTGCAATTTATGGGATGGAAGAGCAGGACTTCCCTTGGTAGTGCATGGGAGGATTTGCATAGTCAATAAGCACATCAGCCAAAATTTTACTGCCAAGAGTAGAAAGTTTGTGAGTATATTGTCAACATAGATAAAAATGAATGGCCTGAACATGCATTGTTACTGTTTTCTTCTGAATGTGTATGCCAAGAATTGCAAAAATGGTCTTGCTCACAGCCCTGAAAAATATTACTTCATTATTCGTGTCTTTTTATTTGAGAAAAGATTATACCTGGTGAAGATTCATAAAACTTAAAGAAGCCAAACAGCAGCTGTGCCAAAAGGCATATGCTCAGGTTGGCACTTACTCTGTCCAATCCTCTGCACATCCAGAACAGCATTTCAATATTGATTAATTGTCAGAATGCTTGAATGAGACAAGCAAACAGAAATCTGACAGCCAGATGCTACAAACAGCCCTCTATTCACTCAGATCATGTATTATCCTATCACTGCTTTTCCCCAGTATTTTCAGGCTCAATAGTATAACCTCAGCTGCATTTTCTCAACAAGCATTACAACACAGTGCATATTTACAGAATTAAGTACAAGGGTAAATGAATCATGGGGCTGGGGGGGAGGAGAAGGAGCAGACCACTCCTTCATAAGGTTAAAGAACACCTTGGGATTTTCATTTGTAAACTATGCCATGCAATTCCTAAACTTCCTTTCCATCCCAGTGTTTCCCAAATACTTTGTCCTTCACAAGATTGTATTTGCCTCTGGGGAAAGCCCAGTATTTCCACTGTTCAAGCATTACAACTTGGCAGGAGAGAAGAAGAAAGAGCATATTTAACTAAGGGAACCTGAAGGTTGCATTTACGGACTGAAATTATGCAGAGACCCTAAGAGCAAGTGTCCTCCTCTTAAAAAAGACCCCAAAACTGCATTGAGGTATTTAGAGCCACAGCTTGTCCTCTGTCTTCCTTTTCATCACCCTGGAGCTCCTTAAATGGATGTCTGTGCAATCCTTCCCTTCTCCAAGACAAAATACGAGAGGGGCCAAATGACTCATTGTGGATTAAGACCTCACAGGACCCATCACTGCTTCATCCTCCAGCAAAGAACGAGGACATGCAGAGCTCCTCACAACATTCCCAAGGGAAGATTCATCCCAAAGGAGTCAAGTGAATCCACTGGGGAACAGACCAAAACCTGGCACCCTGGGAATGAGATTGCAAAGACTTGGACTCTGAGAGGACAAAATATATGGATTTAGTTCACTTGTTTGCCTTCTCAGCAAAACAGCAGTCACAGCTTATCCAGAAATACAGGCGGTTCTGGTGGTCAGCCCCACTCCCACTGCCTGGAATGGGGGTGCTGTGGCTCAGCAATCTGAGCCCATAACTGCTGGGGAAACGGGGAGCAAACCTGCACATGTCAGAACCCCAACAGAGATTTCACAACTAATACCTTGATATTTCCTCAAAATCAGCCAGGATGGTCACATTTCGGAAATGACAGCTGACTGACTGATTTTTAGACTACCTACCCTTGCAGTGAGTCTTTAGCGCTTTCCTAGATGTGCTTTCCTTGGCACGTGATAAAACTGAAGGCATTAGATATCTTGAGTATGTGTGCCCAGAGAAAAGTATCTCCCATTTCCCTAAGACACAATACAGGATGTACCCAAATGAGCTCCCACATCACCTTCTGAAGGCACTGGCTTTAAGAGATTACACAGTGTGCTCCTACACCTGCATAAATACAGCATTTATCTGGGTACTGGGTTCCATTCTAGAGTATTTTGATTGCCAGCTGTTATTCTGAGAGACAGATAATGTAAATAATTAACAGGCAGGACATTCTTCCAGCTGCTAATGCTGTAAAATAATTTCTCAGATGTCATCCCAGAATTAGATTTAATACTGATTAAGCACTTAATGATAATGTGCGGCAAAAGACAGACAACTGTAACAGAACGAGCAGTGCCCAGGAAGTGCTGATTTTTATCTGACTGGCTTTCTGCCTCTATTGATGGCAGTCAATTAAAACACATTTTTTGCACGCAGACAGCATTTTTCTGCCCCTTTCTGCCTGCACTTCTCTCACATCTCTGTTAACAGGGATGTGTTTCCATCAGCAATGGGCACCAGCAGCCACTGTCGCAAGCCAAGGCACGCTGAGGTGTGCTCTGCTGCTCAGAACAGATGGTGCCCCCTTACAGCACCCCAGGCAGGCTGGCTGCTCTGCACAAAACCCCTGGCCACACCTGCTGGGCAGGCAAAGGAGACGGTCCTCAGGACACTCAGATCCACTCCAGGTACACAGAACACTTCATGAGTCACTACATTCTTCAGAGTTCAGGAATCCACCAGGTTTTGGTTTTTATAGAACAGAGGGACCCTTTCCTGAGCCTTTCTCAGTCCCAGGAGCTGCAGGAAAGTCCCCTGTCACTGCTCATGATAGAACAGAAGTTAATTTCTCCTTTGTGAGAGCCAGTCATTTACTGTAGGCTTCTGATCAGATATTAATACCAGTGATGTTGCTGGTACAGACACAAACTCAGTCATGTCTGCAAAAACAAACCTTCTACAAGTGTTTCATCAGGCAGGATCTGCATCCCATTATCACTTGCAGCTTGCCCAGGCTCTGGAATTAGTGAATCCAAGTTAATGAAGACTCTCTGTCAAGCAAAGAGATCAGTTCACAATTAAAACTGCATTTCTAAAATGAGAGTTGAACATTAGCATGTCTGTAGGGTTTTTAAGCTGCAGTACCCAGAAGTTGTAGTATAAATGGACTTGAACACGTTCCAGTAACTTGTGTAATTAACAAAGATGCAAAGTTCTTTAAAAATTTAAACTGCAGCCCCACATACTGTCTCCAACGCTGTCCAGTCACCCAAGTAAGCACATCCACCCTAGTACAGTTATTGACTTCAGCTTTAAAAGCATTAAACTGATCCTCATGTAGTGACACATTATGTTGACTTTGTTGAGAGCACAATTAGGCTACTGCTACTTGAAATCTTCACCAAAAACTCTCCAAGTTTTTTTTAATGTCACTTTTGACACACTGACAAAGCCAAAAATACCCGGTATTCTGTAAGAGCTAAGTGTTATGGATAGAGCAGATCTTAAGAGCTGAAGGCACTCCGTACTTGGATGCAATTCCTGGAAAAGCTTCAGGAAGCTTTCACTAACAGTGTTGTATCAGTAGGTATCACAATTTTTCTATTATACAGTTATTAAGGTGATTTTTCAGTACCTACAGAAGCTTTGAAAATCTGTAAAATATATTTTGTAAAACTGAACTACCAATTCTGACTATTACAGGGTTACTAGATAATATTTTTTTTCCTAGAGGAACACATGCACTGTGTTCTGAGTGTCTGCACTATTGCAGCCTGGACACTGCAGTGACCTCTGCTGAAGTTCAGCTCTGCAGGGCGGTGTAGAAATGTCTGTTCTGGGGCAAATGCTTAAAGCTGAGCTAACTCCTCCCTGAACCTGACATATCAGATGGGAGCCAAATCAGCAGTCGGAAAATGTTAGCAGGTACCACTTAAACTCATTTTTTTCCTCAGTGACCTCTCACTCCTAGCCCAGATGAAAGTGCAGCCCTAACACCTAAAATAACTGTTCTTTTTTCAAAAACGACATTTGTGTTATCCTGCTGCTACTATGGAGCTGCTGAAAATTACAAAATTCATAATTATTTTCTAAACAGAAGCCAGTCAATGGCAAAAATAAGAATCCTTCAAAACTATTGACAGAGCTTAAAAAAAATAAGTGTCAAGTGAAAGAGTTTGTTGGAACATGAGGGACTATGAATTCAGAGTTTTGTCCAGGCTACAGACTATCCAGCAGTACTTTGCCTTTGTAGGCTTTCTCTATATAACCACATAAAGTAAAAAACCAAACCCACAAAACCCAAACAAAATAAAACCAAACCAACCCCACACAGAGAAAAATCACTGGGGAAAAAGGGACTCATACCCATCCCTCAGTGAAAAGCAGCTCTCGCTTACGAACACTATGAGGAACAAAAGTCTCCTTCCAGGAAGCAAACAGCTGTACCTTGGGGCTGGAAGAAGTAGATGATACCTGCACATGATAAATCTCAGTCTGCAGCCATCAGAGCATCATCAGAGATTTCAAAGGTGCCCTGATTAATCAAACTGCATGATTAGGTGTTTCAAGTGTCCCTACTCTAGCAAGTGCCTTTACTATGGCCTTGAAAGGTGGTTCATTTTAAGCTGTGACTGGATAGAGGCTTTGCTGTGCTGATAATCCAGTTATGCTTTGGGAGTTACTGTGCACCACTTGATTAGATTAAGAGATAAAGAGAGAATTAGGTACCACCTGCCATAGCTACATCAATGCAGGCTTCTGTCACAGGCTTGGCTGGAACAGACTACACAGAGATATCTGAAGAGACAGATGACATGGGCAAGAGTGATCCTTTGCTCTCTAGGTTGGTATGTGAACAAACAAGGCAGAAGTTTAAGACAGAGGTATTACTCACTCTTAGATTAACGAAGAGAAACAAGCTGGCCTAGGAAAAACACAAACAAGCCCCATTTCCAAAATTTTGTCCTGCTTCTGCCAGCACTGGAACAACCAAAATAAGCCACATCATCAGGAAACTATTTTTTTTCCTACTGTAAGTACACAAAATAAGCTGTGCTTGTGTTGGGGTGGGTGTGTGTATAACTTTTACCAGCCGTAACTCTACTGCCATTGCTCAAGGGCGCATTAAAGCAAAAGCAGCCAGAGGATGTGATCCCATAATTAAAGGACTGGAGCATCTCTCCTGAGGAAAGGCTGAGGGGTCTGGGGCTGTTCAGCCTCGAGAAGAGATGACTGAGAGGGGACCCCACCCATGGGTGTCAGTGCCTGCAGGGAGGGCTCAGAGCAGGGACCAGGCTCTGCTCAGCGGTGCCCGGCAATGGGACAAGAGGAACAGGCAGGAATGGACACTCAGGAAATTCCACCTGAACACAAGGAAGAACTTCAGTGTGCAGTGGCAGAGCACTGGGACAGGCTGCCCAGAGAGGGTCTGGAGCCTTCCCCACAGGAGATGCTCCCAAACCCCCCAGTGCAATCCTGTGCCATCAATGATCCTGTTTGAGCAGCAAGGCTGGACCAGATCTGATCCTTCCCAATCTGACCCACCAGTGATTTTGTGACTCGTCCACACTACCACAGTGCCAGGCACTGCTTTTGCAGCTTTTACAATTAAATAAGCCATAGGTAAATGTCTAGACTAATTCTCTAAGCTACACTTCAATCTCACAATAAAAATAACAACCACTCTGCAAAATTTATAGTGGGAAAATTGCATGAATTTATTGTCTTTTAAAAAGACATGCTTTTGGTGGCAGGAAGCTAATTTGCTTTACAGCACTGCACATTTTTCAGACATCTCTACTGGGTATTTTAAGAGTGATTCAGCAGTAATTCCAAAGCAATTCTCATAAATTCTTTACCATGTATGGACACAGAAACTTCTCCCCCCTTTTTTTGGAGCATGCTCTGCAGCTTACCAGATGAGCGTAAGATTTCTGATGCAACTTGAAAAAGTGAACTGTGTTCCAGGTTTTAAAATGATCAGTCATTTCAGTTTGGGTCTGATAGTCACCGTTCAAGAAAAAATATTATTTATTGGTCAAAAGGCTGCAAGCCAAGACACCAGGCTCCATTTCCCAGTAGGGTGTGAGAGCTGACTTGAGGCACTCCGGTACATTTTATGTGCTTTATTTTCTGTTGTATACAAAATACCTCACAAAGATAACACAATACAGGACAAAACGTACAGCATAACATACACGAAAATAAATTTGTTGATAATAAAAACTTTTGAGAAATATTGTGAAATATTAAGACTTGAGTTTCCTTTCTATTCCATAAAACATTCATAAGTATGCATGGAGTAGTACTGGGAAATGGATGAATTGATACTGAAATGAAAACTCAGGACACACAGCTCTTAAATCTTCACTGATGGAGGAAGATAGAGGCAATTTCCTTCTAGGAAAAGTATAAAATGCCTGATTACTAAATTATTAATTAAATTCTCACTTATTTCATACATTGCTGTTGGATAGTTTACTCTAGGACAATATAAAATCTATTTGTAACCAACCTCCAGCCCTGTTATTTCTCCAAGGTATGTAAAAATTGGCTACATTAAATCAGTTATATAAAAAAAGGTATTTTAATAAAGAATCTATTACAGACTTAAAAAATCCCCCCCAAACTTGCCATTGTCACTGTCAGGAGACTGATTTTTAAAGAATAAACAGTTGAAAATTGTGCTTGGTTTTGTGAAAGGATCCCTCCTGCCTGTTCACTGCCTGGGTCGTGGTGTTTTACCTAAAGATATGAATGGGTCAATGCCTTGAGCAACAATTCCACAGGCAACAGATACAGATTTTAGTGGCAGAAACTGATACACAATACAAATCAAATAAAAAAAGTCCCTGCCCTCCCCAGATCCAGACACAGGCAGTAAATTAACAGAAGGCCTTAAGGACCTAGGCATCAATAAAAGACATAAACCACAAATACTATTAAATGCTCAGTTTTGGGACTGGGCATTGATTTTTCTTGTCAAGCTGCATTAGTGCTGCAGGCACAAGATCCACTGCTGACTTCTGCTCGGTATTGATTTTGTTGAACAGCAATCAAGAGTTCAGTATTTAATGGGATGTAGCTCCAACCGGAGCTCCCACTTACTGCACAGAGGGTTTAATCAATTAAATCTGCCCATTACATATTCTCATTCATTCTGCATAACTGCCTTGCATAAAAACATAAAAGAATGGTAATGTCATTTTGTTATCATTAATACTCCATGAAATTGCCTTTACTCATTAATTTAGTAACATTTATAGATCTTCAGCGTGCAAGGCTTTAGAAGCAGTCTAAGAATTCTGTCAGAGATTTTCTGCATGACTGCTCATCCTTGCCACTTGGAATCACACAACTGCAATGAAAGACAAATTGAAGTATTGGAGAGAATAATTCCCTCAAGTTACACAGTTGACTGTGACAGCCAACTTGACCTTACCACATGGGGTCTAATTAAGATTCTTTTGCCATCTAGAATTTAAATGACTTCTACTGCTGACAGTTACAGCATTGAAGGTAGTAAACCCTCTCCCCAACACAAATAAAATGTACTTTCTCTTCGGCAGAGATGATGAAATCACCAAAACAAATCCACCATGAAGCTAAAAAAACTACTAACAGTTCCAGGCTTTGCTGCATATGAACTCTTCAAACTGAGCATGAATGCTCCTGCACATGTAATTAAGTGAACAGAAATTCCTTCTGTTTTCACCTTTGCAACCACTTCATGATGATGATTTCTGATAGAGACAATTTGTTACCACCCTAAGAGCAAAGTAGTGAAAACCTGAACCACTGCTCTTACACTTCCTGAATCCACTGCAAAAGCCGAGAGAGATATTAAGTGCAATTATGTGATGGGTTAGATTTTACAGAGACATTTGAGTAATTAACAATTACAGCTGATAATATGAAACAGAGGGAACCATTAAAATCCATTTGTGTGGAAAGTAAGCTAGAGAATGGTTAAAATATAAACAAGATATGAAATTATTCCTCACAAATAATATGCAGCAAAATAAAATAAGTCATGACATACTCAAAATGTTAAAAGGAAGGAAAGCAAAGAGACTAATTAAGGCTTGGGGGCTGTAGATGATGGTTATAAGCATATGAAGTGACAGTGAAGATAGCCTGAAAGAATTTATGTACATAGCTAAAAATCAGTACTCCAACAGGAAAGCATCTTGCTTGGTATAAAGTGCAAAGGATGAAAATCAGTTAACTGGATCAGGGTTTTTTCACACCTTCCCATTTATTTTACCATCCCATTAGATGGGCAGTTATGATCACTTCACAAAAAAAGCTGCTGATGAACAACCAGTGCGCTTTGGGCTTCTCAGATTAGCCAGCCTGAATTGTATCAGATATGTGATGGTAAGAGTTCTGATGGTAAATTACTTCTGGGGGCAAAAAAATTAAATGTGACTAAAAAAGAAAATTGGAACAAATGATCACAAGAAAAAAGGAAAGAATGGTCTTGTCCTTTGAGTCTGCAACCTCTGAGGAACTAGAAATGGGAAGAATAAACAGCAAGGAGCCTTCTGGCAAAACTTAGTTATTATATTGGAACAAAAGAAAGAAATAAACTAAAGCAGATGTAGCATCTTCTATTTAAAAATTCAAACCTGTTTTCCAACATGGTTGAAACTGTTTAGCTCTTTTTCTTCTGAGAAGAATGTTCTGCAGACTGTATTTCACAAAGTAGTTTTTGAAATTGTAGGTGGTGATATAAAGCAAAACAGAGTGAGCTTTGAAAAGAAGTGATAATTGGCCACTGTACTGAGGCAAACTCCTACCCAATGCTCTGTGTTAACTACCAGAACTTATCATCTCCACAAACACAATTTCACGTTTTAACAAAAGACACATTCAGTTGTTTTGCTGTCCTGTCAATGGAGCTAAAGCAGGAAAAGCTCTTACCAAGAAGTGGTACTGCAAAGTGCAAAAGAAAATACATCTCTGGGAAACAAAACAAGAGGGGAAAAACGTTAAAACAATGATGAGAAGGAGAGGGAAGAAGTAGAAAAAGAGCTGTCTGTTGGTGTTCCCACCTCCTCTGAGCTCTGTGCTGACTGATGCCATACACGGGGTGCCATGGGGGACATTGACCATCTGCAGTACGAAGCAGAGGATATTTTTGTCAGGTCATTTTGCTGATAATACAGATTGTGTGTTCCCATGAAACAGCCAATGGTAACAGCTGAGAGCCAAGGCAGGGGTTCTTCATCCCTGTAGCCTTCCTCAGCTTAGCTGGGTGGGCAGCAGGCAGGTGGAAATGGGCTGGAGCAGCCGATACCCAGGTGACCCGAGGCAGTGCAGGTCCTGCGTGGGTTCTGCCAATAACCCCAAGAAGCTTCAATGACCCGATCCTGAGCATTGCCTGAGCTCCTCTGATCAATAACCACAACGATAGCACAGGTGTTCAGGTGTACTCTAGTGGTTCCCTATCCAGTTTGTCAAAACGCTTTATTAAGTAGCATTCCAGTGCCAGCTGCAGGAGATACAGGAATCAAAGCTTCCTGCCACAGGGATAACCCAGGAGTAACCACTGTGTGGATGATTTCAGTTACCAGTCCATTCAGAGATAAATAATAATAAACATCTCTTTGAAGCTACAATCCTTTCTTATTCAAGTAACATGGAGAGAAGCTCAACCATGTGAAATGTGCACACATGTGAATTTAAAGAAGAAAACCTATGAAACAGTATGAATATCTCCCCTCGTGCTGTAAGATTAAATAACAGAATGGTAAATTCATTTAAACACAAAAATTGATCCAGTGATCAAATTACTGAACAAATTGTATCTTCACACAAAGTGCATACTCCTTCCCCACAGCCCTCACTCAAGAAGTGTTTCAAATTAAATTGCTACAAAGATGAAAATAATCATTCTGCTCACACCTCACGAGGTTGGAATGGCAACTAACACGCTCCATTTATGATGCGGCATTACCTGCTGGAGG
The DNA here is from genome assembly GCA_013400735.1 of Pomatostomus ruficeps. Lineage (NCBI taxonomy): Eukaryota > Metazoa > Chordata > Aves > Passeriformes > Timaliidae > Pomatostomus > Pomatostomus ruficeps. The sequence goes on from VYZT01061278.1 coordinate 232,832, forward strand.
CAGGCTGACATAATCTGAAGGGTGATGACTGTCAGTTAACGTTCTGTGTGTTCCTCTGCCACAGCCTGAGCTGTCAGTGGAAGGGTTCAGAGCCCAGAGATCCCAGGGTTTCACTGAAAGGAGCTTTTCATATGAGCCATTGAGATCAGGCACCAGAGCAGGTCAGCTGCAGCACTCCGAGACTCAGCAGGGGCCAAGAGGTGCTAACGGGGGAGAAATATTACCCGTATCATACACCACACTAACGTTCATTAGAAATGTATTTCAAAAGCCCAAAGTTACAAAACTCTCAGTTTTGTAACTGCCACCACCATGAGCTGCACTTTGCTAATGCTGCTCCTCTCCATGGCTCACATTTGAGATCACTGAAACAAATGTGAAACTCTGTGTACACCATGGGTCCTATTTTAGAGCACTAAAACGAACTTGGGACACCATGTACCTCAAGTACACGCAGCCAAGAGATGATTTTAACGGGAAAAACACCACCATGGGCCCACCAAGTTATCCAGCAGTGGGAAAAGTTTGTATTGGTAATGAAGCATGAACACAGGGCTGCTGCATCCCCTTCGTGTCACTGGGCAGCACAGAAAGGGGATCTGACCCAGTGTGCTCTGGTGATTAAAACCAACCTGAAAGTGCCAGGGGAACCCCAAAGCTGCACATGATTGTTCCAACTTTGTAGAGGTTAAATTAAAAGAGGTTAATTAAACAAACAGGTTTTGGCAGACGATAAGGTATGATACATTCACAAAGGACGGGAAAGAGTTGTACAACTGATACAGAAAGGGGAAAGCAGCACTGCCTTTTAAAAAGATTTAACTGCTCATACCATCAGCAAAAAAAAGGCCATCAAAATTTGGCCACTCTCTGAGACACATTCCACTTCCTTTCATCTTGAGTGAGCTCTCCTCAGGCTCCCATGGAAAAGCAGCTTTTTATTGGACAGGAATAAAACAAATAAACTGTGAAGCTAATATAAAATTCAGCTCCTCTTAAAATCTCAAAATAAGGTCTGTTCCCTTCCTCCACCCACTGAACCTTGCCAGACAAGAGCTAAGCAGTATTTGGTAATATCAAGCTTGAAGAACGAGCTTTTCAGAGGAGAACATCTTTGCTCTTAATTCCCAAAACCATGTTACAAGTCACCTTTATGAAAATTAGAGAATGATAGATTAAAAAATAAAAAGCCATCTTCTTGCAGCCAAATTGGATCATGCTCAAAAGTCAGTCTGGAGACTTTGCACCTGAGTCACAAGCAAACTGGGAATTTGCTTTATTTTTTATAGCACAGCATGGAAATTATCTCTGCTGCACAGGGTAAATTATTCTCTCTGTTACTTTATACAATCATGGTTTATAAATGAAAACTTGGACTCAGAACACACAGGATGTGAGTGATTCTATTACAAACAGTACTTTATAGTAAAAAAACAAATGAGCTAAACCAGCGTCCATACTCTCCATTAAAAAAAAAAGAAACTATTAAAAGACAATATTGTTCAGCATCGTTTGCTGAGTATCATGACCCTCTGCAGCAACTTCTCTGTTCATTCAGGTGTCCACTTTCACAAGAGGACAACAGGTTATTCTCTATCCCTCAGTTTCTCCAAAACAACAGCAGCAGCAGAACTCCTGTCCACATCAGAGATGGGGCAGTGCAGTTCTGAGGAAAAACCCCTGTCAGCAGGCAAGGATTAGACACTGCACCTTGGGGCTAGGGAAAAGTGCCAAAGCATCCCTGCCACAGAGGAAAAGAGCCCCTTTCTCAGCTGTAGCTGTGCCTCCATTTGACAAAAGGCCATAGGGGAGGGTGCTCCACCATCACTGATATTTATTTCTAATCGTGGGAGTGAAATGACTGACACCTGGTGAGAAACGAAGCCCAGAATGTCTCATTGCCCACCTGTGCTCATACTCACATCATGCTAAAAATCCTGAAGGACATGACAGCCTTGTCCACATTCCTGTTATAATCCCCCAAATCCTGCAGTCAACAAGGACAAGCTTGCTGAGAAATTAATTTAGTCAAGTCAAATGCCTGTCCAAGCACGGATGCTGCCATATGGTTTTCCATGTGATACATCTACAGCTCAGATTTTCACCTGAGGTACTTGAAGACACAGAGGAATAAACACATCCAGTTTCTCACTGATGAGCCTGCTGGATCCTGTCATTATTAGCGATACTATTGTCCCCAACCAATAACTGTTACCTTCTTGCAGAAACCTTTGCAAACGAGTTTCTAAAGTTACAGCAAAAACTGACTCAGAGCTCCGGCTCCCCATGAACCATTTCCTGTAAGGGACACTCACAGAAGCATCCCTGGGCTGACTGCTCTCTGCATGGCACAGCAAGATTCTGGACCTGACCCCTCCTTGCTGAGGATCTTTTCCGGCACCTTGGGGCTCTGCAGTCTGTGCAGAGCATCACCAGATCACAACGCTCTCTGTGTAAACCAGAGTAACATCTTAGACCTCATTTAGCACAATGTTCTGAGTGCTTGGTTTTATTTTTAATGTGATGAAAAGCCAGAGTAAGCCTTTATGTACATCTAAGTGACAATCAGATGTGCATCTCCTGAAAATCAGATTCTAGAGTGAGCTGTTGAAAGCAGAGAAGGAAGAACACTGAAAACCATTGGGAAGGGATTATGACAGTGGGGGTCTTCTTGGCTTTCAGGAAGCAAGGAGGATATTGGGAAAAAATGAAAGCAGAAGTTGGGTAGAAAAACAATGCTGAGAGCATTCAATGGTGAAAAGAAGGTATTGGATATGCACTGCACTTTGTATTGAAAGAATATTTAAAGCTGTGTTTGCTCTGTAAAGAACATGAAAACCACCTAAGAGACAGACTCACATCTCATTTAAACAGACATCATTAAGAGAGACGCTGAAATAAACTGCAAAATATGTAAAGTTGGTACCAATGTAAAAAACCCCCATTCTGATAATCTCATAACTAAGACTCATAGCAGGTGATTTTCATGAAGGCTGAGGCAAGAGTACTTCATATTGTCTAATCTCAGCTGCAGCCCTCAAAAATTCTTCTCCTACATTCGTGGTTTGCTGTGGGAGGATGTGGGGGCTGTAATTGTCCCACTGAGGGTTTTTGATGGATGATTGTATTTCAGATATCTGGACCTGTGATTCTGTAAGCCTCACTTTGACTTATCATTACATTAAAAATAAAACAAAGCACTCAGAACACTCTGGGGAAAAAATGTGAAAATGGCTGGTCCTAACAAGATGCACTGCAAAAAGAAAGGAGATTTGTTATTTTCTTCATGTAATTTTAAATAAAATTAAAGATACCAGGTAAATACAGTGAATTTTACAGAAGTCCTGGATGCAGGAGCACTTGCTAAGAAAATTAGCTGGAAAAGTCAGTAGATTCTCTGGGACAGGAGGAGTCCAGCAAATTTGTTCCCTACATCACCTTCCTTACATGGATTTTCCTAAAGTGACTGAAGAAAGAACTGTCCCAAGACACTCACACCAGCCCTTTGCCAGAGGTTACAATCGAAGCAGCCAAACCAGACACAGACGTGCTGTGCAAAGCCTGGCACCCAAACAGAAATGGGTTTGTTTCCACCTAACGCTGAAATGGGTTGGTCAATGCATGGTGAGGAGCAGAGCTCAGTTACCAAGTGTTAAACAAGTCCAGCTACCAGAGCTCTTCTCTCTGAGCACTTGGGTAATGAGCAGCAGGTCCACAACAACTTAATTTTAGTCTTGGTGTCATAATCTTTGCAATCTGTTGTTCTTAAATTGCATTTAACCACCATAAATGGAAAAAAACCAACAAATCCACTGCCCAAATGACAGGACCAGAAACTGTTTTGTTTACACTGTTAACTCCACAGATATCAATAAAGTTACTCCTCATTTTCAAGCAAAACCAGGCCTAAGCTATTTAAAGTTGACACAATGTGCACTGCTGAGCACTTTGTGAAATAAACAGATCAATAAATGACCTGAAAATGGTATTTAGGGGCAGAATTCTTACTTGCAGAGCTGTCCTGCTGTCTCTTCCTTCAGTTCCACAGAGCACGCTGACTACTTACTGTTTACACAAAACTTTCTACATTGAAAGCTGAACTCCCAAATCCACCTACTTACCAAATGCCATTTGTAGTATGCAAATGCCAAGCCACTTAAGGTGCTGCTGTTTTTTCAGAAAGTGACATTTTCAAGGCATCCCCACAGCAGCACGAAGATCGTTTCACCAGAACTCGGTGGTCACCTTTTACCAGATGAGAAAGCAGCCATGGTTTGCACTCAGAGGCTATTCCAGGCCCCTCGGGAATGGGACGTGTGACACAGGAAGGTTTGCTGGTTTAAAGAGTATTTAAAATACACACAACTGTATTTTAAGGTTTCAAATGCTTATATTACACAGTATACAGAACAGTGATTGGAATATTCTTAAAATCTAGGCCTCCACTCTGCTGCTTCTCTTAAGAGATGTTATCCTTACAAAACTGAAACCAACCAGCCCTGAATACAAATTCATACCAGTCAGTACCTGACCCATATGTACCCTGAGCTACTGGCTTGGTTTATTTTGTTCCAGCTGCTTTGATAAGCAGCAGGTAACTATTTGACGATGTTACATATGTCATACATATGTGTTCCAAATTAAATCTGTACCAAAACAAAGCCAATAATTTTTTTTAGATTAAACTTTGGAAGAGGAAATGAAGTTGCATTCTTGGCCTTCTTCAATATAAGACTTGTCCTTTTTTGACATATTCATCAAGCAGTCAGTTAGCTCAAGATAATGCCATATGTTCAAAGTGAAAAAGTATTTCTTCCCCAAAGAGCAATGTCAGGACTACTGGGGCTGGAGAAGGAAGAAATACTTGACTCCCTGCCAGTCTCTGAACTCCCAGAACAGCGTTGGTCACGGCTCTGAGAACCAACTTCCACACCAGAGCAGCTTTTTATTTTTATTAACTTGTTCGCAGCTCCCCAGCTTTTCAACTCACACTACTATAAAATTTCAGCCTTCCCATCCTTCAGTTTGGCTACACCTTTTCCCCCTGGCAGAAATGGCTTATAAATGATATTCATGATTTTACTGCACACTTATAACATTCATTTTGTAGCATTAGCTTGAGCACCAGCACCCAGGAGCACTTACATTAAACAATGAGCCAAGGTCCTTATTTATAATTCATTAAGTCATGAAGACGTTTCCGTTTATATTTGCCATGAATTTAGGCATCCCAGATGGAAGCCTTTAAACATCTCTAATCTTTCAACCCAGTCTTGTGATCCATAAAGCTCCTTTTTCATCCAAAACTTCTATTACCTTCAGCTGATATTCTGACACGTTCGTTCCAGTCACTGCAAACACTTGAGGGGCGTGGAATCGACTGTACAGCTCTAAGTCAGTTAAGAGCGTGACTTCTTTTGTCTTCTAAGGATAGGCTATAAATCCTGAGTAGAAGCTCTGGTGTTGTAAAAAGCCCCAAACACTGGTGGCTGATTTGCCTGCTCACCATGGGCTATCAGGATGGCACCTGAGAGCTTAGTTCATAATCAAAGCACAGAACACACAAAATAAACTCCAGGCACACAGGAGGCTCCATTGCTCTAAATGGCTCAAATGGCAAGGTGCCGGTAAATGGTGGAGCACTCTCTATGAAAGGGTTTTCCTGGTCTCACACACACACCCATCAAGGCTGGGAGTTTAACCTTAATCCTGTTTAGGAATAAAGATATCCCTCTTCAGTCTTCACTGGCAGCCTATACCCAGGCACTGGGCTGGACAGCACCGGGCTGCATCGGTTCCACACAGAGGAAATCTAAATGCTCAGCACAGCTGATCGTATCACACTGTTCTCGAGTTACTCACCCTGCCCCATAAAGCTTCTGCTTCCAGCTAAAAGCACATTTGTTATTAATTTTTCCAAGACAACTCCTGGGAGAAAACAACCCTTTCTTTCTGTTTAGATTTTTAAATAAAAAACCATCAAGCAACAAATCCAAGACAGGAGATGTATCTCAAAACTGTCAGTTGTGTAAGTGAAATTGATACCTTCTAATTCAGGCCAAGGTAGAAAAATCTCTTAAGTGCTATGAAATAGCCTCAGCACTATGTATTCTTAAATATTTTTTGACATCCCTTATTTGATGGCATCCCATAAAACCCATTAAATTAGTGCATCAGAAACAAAAAGATGGCAAGATCTGTGGATTGGAATCTATTCCAAACGAAAGCCTTGGTGTTTAGATACCCTTGGCATTGTCACTAGGATTAAAAACCCTGTTACATATCCAGAAACCATTACAATCTGTGAAGGTAAGGCAATGATTTACCTTGTTTGCTTGGCCCCAGGGATGCTGCTGCCATCTGGGTTTGACCTGAGGTCTGAACCATGAAAAACCCCTTCAGCACCTTGCCTGCCTTCCTCAGCTCCTTTTAGAGCTGTTTTGGTATCTATGAAATGCATTGAAATCTTACATTTACTGTGTAAAGGAGCTCCTGAAGATTCTGAAAACATTCTCCCCTTTCTCTCCCTCATTACTGCTGATGGTCTGTACAGATACAGCCACACTGGAGATCTGGCAAAAAAACTTCTCTTTGAGGCTTAGCAAGGCCCCTCACCTGCATTGCTGCTTTGAGATGCTGCTTACAGTTCTGCCTCTGCCCCACAGAAAATATTCTTTTTTTCCTCCCCTGGGGAGAATGTCAAAGGGCTTTGTGATAAATAAGCGTGGGTGGGAGCCTGAGGCTCTCCTCCTCACTCCCAAGATACAGCCCAAATCCATAGCCAGCTCCCATGCAAAATTAAAAACATATTATTAAAATATTTTTGCAGGCTGCATCTGTTTTCAACACCCACAAACCTGCTCCTGCCCTGATACTGCTGCCTACTGATGTGTTTCAGCTTTAGTTAGAAATCATTCTAGGGAAGAGGGCCAGCAAGGTTAATGACAGCTTTGATGTTGAGGATGGATGGAGTTAAGGAACTTTCTTTGTGTGATGCTGAGGTCTCTCTGCATCTACTTTCACATCCAGTTCTAATAAATAAACAAGCTCAGCCTGTGGTGGTAGACAAGCTCATTACTGCAAAGAGAACTGTCACATGAGCTTTAGTGACTCTTCCAAGACCATGCAGCACCTTCAGCAAAAATTATTGGGTTGCTCATTCTTACTGATGCTGTTTGATGTCTTGGGAGGGCTGGAGGGTTTCTGTCCTAGGGTAACTCTGACATTAAACAGGCCTGGACTTCTAAATCCATGCATGTTCCAACTAAAACTTCGAAATGACAAATTTTGTTTTCGTAGCTCTGCTTCTTAGACATATTCCACTGAGTCTAAACATATCAGTCAATTTTTCCAGTTGCCCAGGCAGTGGTACAATTATTAGAAAGTTAATTTCAAAACCACTGTACTGAAATTATTTTTAAGAATTATTGACCTATGCAAATGTACATTGTCAGCTTGGATGCCTTGCAGGTATTGAATATGTAGTGTGTATTTTCTAAACCATGTTGACTGAATTTCACAGTCAGCTTGGAACTGGAAAATTGCCAAGAGGTGTTATTAAAGTGTACAGGACATGACAGTGTCATTTTCAAAGTTTTCTACAACTTCTGCTATTTACATAATTATATGTGAGCCTTTTTTTTGGTGCTGCTTCTTTTATTATTTACATAATAATTAAAACTGATGCTTCCTTAAGTGCAGTTTGAGAACATTGTATATGAAAAAGAACATAAAAGTCCAGCCCAACAGTCCCTTTTACTAACAGTTTCTATTACTGCTGAAATGAAAATTACAGCAATCTGGACAGTTGCAATTAAAAGTCTTCTTTGTCAAGAAAAGTAACAGAGTTTAAAAAGGAGATGAAATGCAGCAGAGGGAATACAGGATAAAAGCTGATGTCATCGTTCTAACAAAACATCCAAGTTTGTGTATGCTTCCCACACAAACTCAGGAATGGGAAATGGATTTTTCCCCCCATCCTAGACACTTGAGGTTGGCCCTGCTTCAGATGGGAGGTTGGACTTGCTCACCCTACCAAACTAATTATTCCTGTTCTAATCCCCTCCGCAGCGCACTCCAAAATGGTTGGAAACTGCAGGATAAGGAAGGATTCCCGTGACTAAAGCACCTTTCCCACAGTGAGGAGTTCTTTTGCTCCATGACTCTACAATTTAGTTTTGCTCATTCACACCCAGATTCTATTGCAGAAATGGGGTGAGAGCAGAAGCCAGGGTGGCACATTGTGCCATGGCAACTGGAGTGGGCACTCAACTGGGATCCTGCTTCCAGCAGCATAAAACAGGGAGTATCAGCCTACAAACCAGCCACAAGCTGGAAGTACTTGTACCATGATTCCAACTGCTGCTCAAAGTCCTAGACCAAGTTTCAGAATGAAGATACACTTGTTGAGAAGAAGCCTCCTCTGCTCAGGACCAGGCTGTCACAGGAATGGACGTGAGCAAGCCGTGAGCAGGTGACTGCCACAGGCAATGTGACTGAGTGGATTTACCCATTTTGTTCTTTAAGGGTGTTTTCCCAGAGTGTTGAAGAATCTCAGCCATGTCAACCCCCTTTTAGAGAGTCTTTCCTTAAACTCTGACGTCTTGATATTCACAAGGAACTCCAACAAAAATTCAGAAGGACACCTACAGCTAAAGACAGAGCAAAGCCAGCAAGTAAGAGCAGTTTCCCTGTTGCCTAAATTGATAAAAGAAATACCTCACAAAAACACATTTCTTGTCTTTTCTTCCTCCTCACAGCAAGACAAGGGACAGTTCAGTTTATTCCCTTGCTCTGGATTTGCACAGGATAAGTAACTCCAGTAACATCAGTTGAGTTATTCTGGCATGAACCCAGCGTAAGCAAAAGCAAAATTTAGTCCCTTGTTTGTTCTTTATAAGGCGCCTGACCCTTAGAAGCATCAGCCTGTTTGGAAACAATCCCGTAGCCTTCAAGAGATGAAGGAAAAAAGATCTGACTTACATAAAAAATACAAATATGCCAAGTAAAGCTGATATTGCTTTACATTTTACTGACTTGAAAAGATGCTGAAATAAAACAAAACACCCCAAACCTGTATATGGCCTAGAAAGAAAACACTCCTGGTGGTTGTATTCTGCTACTGAAACTGTTGCTCCATTACTTTTGGGCAAGCTGCCGTTTTTTTTCTTTTTTTCTTAAATGGAAACCTCAGTTCTTGCCTAACTGCTTCATGGAAAGATCAAGGCTTTTGATAGCTATTTTAAATTGCTGGATTTTATTATAGATAAGAAAACATCTCTCTCTCAAGTTTCTTGAAGCATGGCTGTTGCAAGAATAGCAGTGCAGTCATCCTGTGTGCCATGGTATGCTCAGCACAGGCTACATTACATATTTTGTAGTCTTAAAGGAGAACAAAACTTGTTGGCTTTGAAGTAAGGACTCAAAGAGGGAGAGAGGGACAAGTGGACCTTCTTTTGTAAAGGAATTTGAGGCAATGATTTGCACCATGGCAGGTGCCAATCATTGCCTCAAATTCCTTTTCCAGCTTACTCTCTTGAGCAGATCTCTTTATAAAACAGGAAGAGACAGCAATGGCACCAGTGGTGGATGGAGCATAAATGATCCTTCCTGTTTCTCCCTGGGGATTGAGCTTATTGACAAAGTTTGAATTTGCATTTACACTCATATTCCATTTGTGGGGCTTGAAGAACATCCGAGTTCAGTCACGCAGTGCAACACCAGATCTTTTTTCTTCCTCTTTTTTCAAAGGAAACAGGACTAATTTGGTAACTGTCATGGTTCTGACTGCAATCACTCATCTAACTGCTTATTTGAGCCTACTGAGTCATTTGGACCCAAACTTCCCAAGTTTGACAGTGCACGGAAATGGTCTCTGGAATGCAGACATTGTCTCACATGTGGGTCTGTTGCTAGAACTGAAACTGCAGAGATTGGTTGACCTCAGTTAAAAGAACAGTACCAGTTTCCTTCATCATCTCAACTGTTCTGTGCATTTCTTTGTAGAGATACATTTTACTGATATTTTGGCTAAAAACAATTCCTACAGAAACAGTAGAAACCCACTATTAGCAGAATCTAGTCTTTAAAAATAAATTTAAAACCTGATCCTTAAAAAAATGTAAGAAATACTTAGATTGAGAAAAACAGCACACCTGAACATCCCAGACACAGAGGAGAAAACACAGGTTTCTAATTTCATTGAGCTCACCACTGTAAATTCTCCTCCTCAGACACTGACAAAGCATTCTGCTGCTCCACAGCTCAGAGATGCACAGAGCAGCCCTGGTACTGCACAGCATCGTTGCCACATCCCTGTAAGATGGAAAATGCAGCAGCTGCAGGAGTCAGACAGCATCAATGAGCTTTCTGCAGAGATTCCCCACGCTGTGACAGTGACATCAAGGTAAGTCCTTATAGAATACTACTCAGTAAACACCAAAGTGCAGTTCAGCACTAATGAACTGGTTCTTGTCTCACTAAAGGGTTCTGAGCTACAATCAAAAAAAAAAGTCAACAAATTTCTTTCAGGGGGGTTCATTGATGTTGTTTAGTTTCACTGACTAAAAGTCTCCAGCACTGCAGCACGTGGTGGCTCAGCATTACATTGCATCTGCTATAACTTAATCAGAAATGCAAAAGGAGCAAGAAGATAATGGTCCATTTTAGTAGCTGTTCAAGATGTCTCAATAAACACTGGCATTTTTTAACAAGTTCCTCAGCACAGCTCAGGACTGCTCTTACTGGAACCTCCTTGGTTTTCAGCTGGCAGTACCTTCCAGCCTTACAGTCACTCATAAAAGCTCACACCCCTGCCTGATAAGACATTCTTCCCTTATCCCACACCATCAATACTGTTCGAGCCTCTGAAGCTGCCATGTATTAGTGATTTAGCTTATGGTGACAAACTGAAGGCAATGACACCAACAAGTCACTGTGTTTCTACCCTTATAGTTATTGACATGAAGCACTTGTAGACCTTACAACAGTAAGCTCTACACAAAGACGCTTTCTAATTATTGGAATTGAAATATTTTAGAGACAGAAGTCTTAATTGCTTTCTTTATTACACTTCAGAATCTCAGCATGTCACAAGACAGCCTCCCTCAAGCAGACAAAGTTGAAGTGAGCAGATGAAACAACTGATGTAAGACCGTAACTCCAGAAGAGGACAATATACTTTGTGAGATCAGCTGTTTCCTTCAGATTTTCACCTCTCTGTGGTGCAGTTAAGGTCAGAGTAGATCACTTTTCAGTCCTGAAAAGTGATATGTGCACACATGCTGTTATGAAGGCAGACACAGGCAACAGAAACGCAACTACATTAAAATATTAAATAGCTATAAACATCCAAAGAAGCTGGAAAGAAGTGATCAACCACAGGACATGTGCAGAGGCCACACCTCACCCAGATCAGGCTGGGCCAGCTCAATGCTCACACAGCAGCCAAACAGCTGATTTTAAGGAAAGATGCACACTTGCTCCTAAAAAAAACCTGGTCTTGCCACAAATCTTTAGTTATGAACAAATAGAGAAGTTGCTGAGAGTTTCAACCAGCATTTGTATAGCCTCACAAGGATTTCTACGAAAACCATTATCTGAGAATAGCAGCGACATGTAAAACCTGTGTTTTAAGAAAGGACGATTGTTCTCAGAAATAACTTGGCTGGGGGCTAAAATAGATTATTCTCTATGGTAGCAATTGGCGAAATCTTGTGAAAATGTTCCAAAAGCCTAACCAGAATGGAGTAAGAACTACTGACAATCCATCTAAAACTTGATGATGTCACAGTCATGCCATGACACCTCACAGCATTAAAGACCACATGGTCTCACATAACTTTGCTCTGATAACACTACAAATCACTGCATCTCTCCACCTTCTCCCTGCTTGGCTACGTTTTTGTACGTTTGTTCCCTATGCCCCGCAATCAACCAAATGAAATATTTACTGTTGGAGCCATCAGAATTATGAATTCATGTACTTGTGTAATTTCCAAATGCTGGAACACTCACACAGTGCTGCAGCAGAATCCATGTCAGAATTGGGTGTGACTGTAACCAAGCTGAAGGTCAAAGCACTCACCAGTCTCTCCAAGCTGATGCTGGCTCCTTACACAAATGATCATTAAAGTGAGGTTTTTAGACAGTTGATACACAAGCAAGCAAACAAGAATGGCATAGAGCGGAATTAAATGTGCTTTTAAACAGCACCAACAGCTTTCTCCACACAATCCGCACACCCCCTGCCAGAAGGAGACAGAGACAAAAGACAACAAAAGCTTCAGGAAAGATTCTGATGTAAATCATTCCTATATGCCCAGCTTATAAGTTAATAGATCTATTTTTATACCTTTGAGAAGAGGGAAACAGATGGGGGATTTAAACATTTTTACAAAATGCTGGAAGTAAATGGCTTTATTTTTCTCAATTGTGTTTACATTATCTATCATTTTTTCTCACTCTCCAATTCTCAAAGATTTTTAATATAGGGTTGAGTTAGTAGCTTCTAATTGCAATTGTTTTGGATAATGTTTCACACTCTGATACTTCACAGCCTAAGAGTTGTGCTTTCTGACTCCCAAGGCTTTACATGAGAAATGGGCAAAACGCCATTGTTTTGTGCGCTCAAGTCCATTACAGTAGAGGAAGATTAGAATATGCAACTGAAAAGATAAAGTGCATCTCTAATACACAGCTAAGTAAAACTAGAAGCAACCCCACACTCAATGCCCACTTTCCAAATATTGCTATTTGCTCATCTGTTCTTGACATCAAAGTCTTATTCACAAGCTGGAGGAGAGATTTTGTTTTTCTCCACAGAATGTAAGCCCATGTAAGAAAGTTTTAATGCTTTAAACTTTTGTGCTGTGGTAATCCTAAAAATAAATAGTACATTTTGTAACAGCTTGTAGTCTTATGACAGGAGATTCTAACTCACCAGGAGATTCGAAGTAGAGTCATTTGAAATACTTTTCTTTTGTTCCAAACCAACACTTTTTCTTTTCGAGCAATTCTTTGGGTTGTGGTGCTTCAGACTTTGAAATGAGTGCATCTCTGCCAGTACCTGGGGTTGGACTCTTCCACCATTCACAGGGGGATCAAACTGGTGCCGGTTACTTCACCTTCCCCACGCTGGCTTTCACAAAGCCTTGAATTAAAATCAGGCCTTCTCTTTTCCCCTTGGGTGACAGAGAAAAACATCTCCTCATTCCAAGTAACCTTATGGTACAAGAGAGTGAAATTTGTCCTTCCTACACAGTGTGTGCTGTTAATGATTATCTAGAGATGTGCAAAACCATATTTTGAAAGATTATGACAACTAAACAGCATCTGAGAAAGCAGTTACCTTTAAGGCTGGTGTTGTGTCCCGGTTTTTGAGTCAGACTTGGTTTTTTTCTTAATGTCTTACCATTACCAAACAGACCTCAACACTCTCCCCATGGATCTGTGATCCTCTCCTCCCCAGCTCTGCAGTAGCTACTGACAGACCCTAATGTAAGTGATGCTCTGGCATCTGCGCTGGATCAGAAAGCAGAGACACAGGTTTTCTGGCATCTTCTGGACATGAATGACTCCTCAGACTCAATTTCACTTCCATTAATTACTGCCTACTTCCCCATAGTCATCTGCAGCTGAAATTGGATAAGGAGTTTTCTACAATCCTTGAACCAATGAATACAACAATGCATTACCAATGCTTTATTCTCAGGCAGTTTATTTCACCAGTAACTTCACCAATCCCTACTAAACACACCTTACATCTACACAGGACCTCTCTGACCCTTGCACATTCCCGTTATGCCCATCTGCCTTTTGTGAAACGAGGAGCAGAGAGTGAAGCTGACACAAACAACCGAGTGCCTCGAGACACCAGCAGCCTGGCTTGGCCTGTAATTTGTATTCTTGCACTGTTACTGCAGGATGATTGCATAGCTATTTGCCATGCCATAAAAAGGTTCAAGAGACCAAGCCCTGCCCTTCTTGGTCAGTGAGGACCCTGTAATTTGTGGTGGAAACAATCCTGGGATAGCAGGAGGGGTGTGATGGCCCATGTTTAGGTGTTCCGCGTGTGCCAGTGGAGCGGAGCGGACGGGAACGTCACCGTCCAGAGGGGAGGAGAAGGCGCTGGCACAGCTCGGCCCTGGCAAATCTTCCAGCTCATTAATCCTGTGCTCTCAGCCCTGCTCCAAAGGCTTGTTTTCTCCACAGTAACTCTGCATTTAAACACAGCCCTGCCGTGCCGTGCCCTGCCATGCACCACAGCACCAGGGGCCACTCAATGTCACAGAGCCTGAGCTGCTCTCAGGGAAGGGGAGTTCTAAGGCATTTAATTCAGCCCAACCATTAGCACAGCTCCTAGAAATACTTACAGAGAGCTGAAAGCTAAAGACAAAGACTTTTCTTAAAGAACAGGTTTCATAACTAATTCAAGATGCTTTCTAAAGTAATAGAAAAAAATTAATGAAGCAAACAAGTAATGAAGCAATAGAAATAAGCAATGAGGAGGAATTTAAACATACCTAGAGATTATTCCTGTTTCAAATAAATTAATGATCTTCCAATCACACAACCTTTTATTCACCCCTGATTATAATTTTTATTTTCTTCCTTTGCTATCTTATTTCTTCAAACCTCAAAAAAATCAGTTGATGGTGCTGTCAGCTGAAAGTAAATATAAATTGCATAACAGATCCACAACAAGCCATCAAATATATGGGATAAATAGATATACGTTACCGCACTTAAACCAAAGGTAAAAGCTGCCCAGAATTCTTTTATTTTTAGTATTTTCGTCTTTCTTGTGTGCTTCCCTAAACAAATAAAAATAGCATAGCAAGGTATGTGACTCTACAAAGAAAATACAGTAACACAAAATACACAGCTATGCTAACTGAGGAAATGAATCGAGCAGAAAGGCGATTTATGAAGGAAGTTAAAAGGCACTAAAAAATGTTTGCTGGAAAAAAGAGACTGTGAAGAGGCAGAAAAGAGTTCCATAAACTTCATTCTGTGTCTGTGCAGAGATCACTGAAGTAGAATTTATTCAGAAAATTAGGTTACAAGCTTTTTCCCAGCTCTCTTATTAAACATACCTGTAACATAACCAAAAAATGTTCAGAGCTGAGGAGAGAGTATTTAGTTTCTAATAAGTTCATGCTTCCTATCATGTTAGAATCAAGATATTGTCAGTACTAACACGGGGCAGAATCCACAAAACAGAATTGGATTTTCCATTCCCATAACCTTCAAGAAAAATGGCTGATAGTCTCTGAGAGTCACAAGCCATGTATTTTTGCTACATTATTGCTTATTGCCATCATTAAGTACATAAAGTCTATTAAGGAAAAAAAAAATTGCTGTGTAAAGAAGAGGGTGTCAGTACCATAAAGTACAAGCAAGCAGTTTGTTTCAGGGCAGGAAAAGGAGGGAGAGAGAGAGAAGGAGAGAGAGTGGATGAGAATGGTAAATCTTATTCCAGTGAGGATGTAAACACAGAACAAAATGGAGGATGGTTAATTCTGGTCCATAGTGATCCTTTCAAAGGGTAGACTGTGGTTTGTGAAGTACCAGTCTCAATTTGCATATGCTTATGGCCTAAATCAGAAATTAAACTCTTCTGGAGTACTGGAGACCTAAGACAATACCCCAACAGGGGCTGGTAAAGTCCCAAATGATTGAAAACTGTTCTTCTGCTAGGCAGGTGTTCAACTCTACTGAAGTTTGTTGCCTTTTTTCCAAAGAAGCGCTTTGAACACACTGCTCACAATGTTCCCTTTTTGCTCTTTTTCAAAGTAAACTTTGTTTCCCCAGGCAGTTGATCTTTCAAGGCTTTGTAGTCCTTAATTGCATTTTAAGCAGATATTCGCTCTGTGATGCTCTCTGTGGTGAAACAGAACACACATCGTGACATGTTCTCACGGCACATAAAGAAATGCTGTGCTAACGTAACCCACTGCGCAGTGCCTCCACAAACAGCAAGAGGCTGTTCTCCAACGCTAAGGGAAAGGATAGGAAGAGAAAAACTCTGACTGTACAACAGAGATCTTGCAGAAAGACATTAAGCCTCTTCACAGCGCTCTTGAAATAGAAAATTCAGTCACAAAGACGACAAGACACGGCTTTTAGATACTCTGAAAACAAAAGGTATTTTTGCTTGTGCACCTAGAGCTATTTGCTATTCTACCTCCCTATCAGCTTCTCATCAAAGACTGCCTACACAAATGCTTTGATAACAATGGGATCACAGCGATAAGAGTATTCATCATTCCAGCTCAACAGGAAACCAAAGTATGATATTTAACAGAAACTGCAACCCGAGTTCTGCACTCAGTGTCTGGCTCAACGCTGCAGCAGCTTCAGCCCAGGTACTCCCAGGTCACACCTTTGGAGGAGTGCAACTCAATCCATGTTTCAAACTGGAACTTTTGCTAATAACTTGTATTTTATGGATCTGCATTGTCAGGCCAGCAAGGACAGGTCAGGTGGGAGGCACAGCCAGTAAAAGATATCTGCGTATGAAAAACACCATAGTGAAATACATTCTGGCATATAAGAATTGAGTTAGTCTGAAATCCCAAAACAACTTCATTTCCTATAAAAACATCTTAGAAAGATTAGTCTGCAGAGAATAAGGAGTTAAGCCTTTAGTAGTATTTCCAAAGTGGCCTTGGCAAGGACCCTCCAGAAGAGGGGTTAATGTGGCCTCTGTCAATTAGCTCTCACTCTGTCATAATAAACCACCTTCCACAAGAGAAACTGTCCCTTCCTGACAATATAATACAGCTACAACTTATCCAGTGATATAAGAAATGAAATGGTATTCACTACACGCAGTTGGGCTTTTCTCAGAATCCACTCTGATGGGTGACTTAATTCCCTTAAATATTCATCCAATATGGAAGGAGCAACAATTAGATTCTCCACCAGCTCTGGAGATGGTTTTCCAGTGACTGAATGAAAATACAGTGAGAGTCTTCTGTGAAAAATGGAAACTGAAACAATACCATGAACCCTCAGTAAAGTTTCGTAACACATGAGCAGCAAAGTCAGTTTGAGCTGGGTCATCTGTTGTGTCCATGTGTGGCAAAGAACTAACACCAGAACAACTCCAGCTGTGCTGTAAAGCAGATCAATAGAAAGACCAAGTGTTTGTTTTGCTTTTTGATTTTGTTTGTGGTCTTCTTTAAAGAAACACAGCTTTTGTGGTGGTTTTAACAGTCTGGGATAGATCAGCACTACACAAACAACACAGGAATGACTGCTGAACTGAGGGGAGGGCAAGCAACTGAACTGTCAGGGCAGGTCTGCCAACCAAGCCAGTAGCTCATGAAATTCCTCTTCTCAGCAAAAACTGGTGTTATTACATGAAAGGCATAAGCTAGATAATAATATTGTTCAAAATGATGGACATTAAATGTCTCACCCAACATCTCCTCGGCTGTAATAGGGAGGATAAGTCTTTCCTTTCAGTTCATAGAGAAGGCTCTGGGAACTGGAATGGATTCTGGAGGTATGATGTCCTAGGTCATGCAAAAGAGAGAAAGTAACGGAGTTTTCACTGCCTGTTTCTAACAGGTAAAACCCCTTTCCAGCTGAGATTTTCTGATGTTCGCTGCACATCATTTGCAATGTGTAGAAATCTTATTTAAGAGGGTAAGAAGTACAAGCACAGCACAAAAATTACTTCATTTTATAACACATCTCATGACCTCTGCTACCCAAGTCCACAGCCTGAGCTGATCAGAAAGTACAGCACTTGCTCTATCACATTTGATTTCGTGGAAGTCAATATTCTCAGCAGAGAGTGGTTTAAAAATCACCAGCTCATCCCCACACTCTCACTAGACCTCTGTAAATGACAGGCTCCGCCTTACTCACCAACAAACCACCCCTGAGTTTGGTATTACAGAAAGTCACCAGCACTCCAATAATTTCTTAATTCCTAGCTTTAAAATGCCCAAACTAACCATTCCACTAATTGTGTGGTCTGAGGGCCGAAAGACATAATGCTTCCCCTTGGTTTTGCTTTCACCTCCATGTCTGCAGCTAATAGTGCTGTTGAATGTGGTTAGTGACAATGGCACTTTATCTCAGAAAACTATAATTTAAAAGCACAGTTGTGTTTTTCATGGTCTTCTCTCCTCTAGGGATGGATTTCTGTGGAGAGCAGAAGTGAAAACTGCTTTCATTTTGTTACTCAGAAAGGTTAGGGCTAGAGGAGAGCTTATGACACTCGAGTAAAGACATTAACTTCTCTAAAAGTTTGGGGCTGGTTCTGTGTTTATGTGTGTCCCTCAGGTGGGGCTAATTTCTATCCCTTCTTACTGTACACACCCGTATTAGTAATTTTCAGTCTTGCCCTGCTCATATTTTGATAGCAAGCAGCTGCATTATCACAAAAATATCTCTCCAAAGAGATACAGGGAAGAGAAGAGGGCACCATGAATCCAAAAGATAATGATGGCACAGGATTATCTCTTCTTGGCATCCTGAAGTACAGGCCTGCAGCAGAGACGACAGGGAAGTGTTCCTTTCATCTATTAAGAACACGATGGGTTTCAAATGTTTTGTTGCAGCTACTTTGGAACAAAACAAAAGTTAAGAGCAAGAGAGAAATCCTCTCACCCAAACTTAAGCTGTCAGAATGGAAATGAAGAGAAGAAATCAAAGGAAAAATACTCTGTGATAACATCATATGACTCACAAGCTTTAACAAACTCCCTTCAGAAATTCTGTTAGGCAGAGTAAAAGCTCCCTTGTCCTCCTCTTTTCCATTTACACATCCCGAGATTTGCTGTGAAAGGAAACACCGATATTTTCCTCCAAATCTTTAGGGAGAAACAGCTTCATGTTTTTGCAGCTGCACTTGCCAGAACACTGTTCCCACCAGTCCCTCGGCTCTTTCCTCAAATGTCCCATAGTTCAGATTCCTTCAAGGGTAACTGTCAAATCCTCATATTAGTCCCCAGGACACAGAGACATAATCCCTGTCTTAAAAGACTTCAAATGATTTCCCATTTTGCAGTTGGTACAGCTCCTGCTACATAACACTGCTAAAAAGAACCCCACACAGCACAGTGACCAAGCCAAAACCATGAATTTTTTGGTTTTGTTTTTTTTTTTTTCTTTTTTAGGACCCAGAAGCTGTCAAAGGCATACACAATCTGTTCAAAGCAGCAGTTGGGCACATGTGCCTTGAATTCAGAAGTTGCACACCTGGATCTGTGTTGGGGGCTTTTAGAAGTCTCTTCACAAAGCCCAGAGCATCAGAACAAGGCTGAGCCCCTGAGAACACTTTCCTTTGTTCTCCTTGGCAATGTTAGCATGTTTATCCTGTCAGTGCTCACAGAACAGCCTGGCACTGTTCGCCCCAGGAGACTGAACCTCATTAAAAAGAGCAGGAAGACAAAACAGCCCCCTAGGCCAGGTATCTCCCCCATGGCTTTTGCTTGACTCTGCCCACGCAAGCAATCAAATCTAGTAAAAGGTTAAGAATAAAAATACAATGGGCAAAGTTTAGGGGTGGGAGTAGGAATATTACAAGATGACAGCAAGTAAGATACATCTCAACTTCAGTTCTTTCCCCTTGTAATTACTCCAAAAATTAAAGGACTGTGAAAAAATACCTGTAATACCTATGAAATGCTACCCTTGCACATGAAGTTAACTCGGGTTAATCTATAATGCCGGCCTAACACACTTACACCTGAACAGACATGCTGACATCTAAAAACGAGTTGTTTACTGTGCTGACCTACACCGTATATAGGTTTGTGGAAAGTAACGTGTATTTTTCAGCAGTTAAGACCGCACACAATAACACTATGCAAAGAATAATGTTCTTCATCACAGGTCTGTTCTGCTGGAAATAAAAAATACTTGGAAGCACTCAGCCTCCAGATTGTGCCGAAGTCTTTTAGAAACTCGCACTGGCTAACACCTGCTTTAGAAGTAACAACTTCAAAATCAAAATAGCCTTGGCTGCCGCTGCAGCATGGACCTGCACGTGGAGGTGTTTCAGCAGCACAGTGCACGGGATGTGCTGGCAACCTCCGAGCAGGTGCCAGGCAGGAATCCTGCTCCTGAGGCAGGGAACTTCCCTCAGTTCCCTTCACAGGTACTGCGCTCAAAATAGTGCGCTCGGTATTTATAGCCCCACAAAGCACTCCAAAGGGTTTAGTCATCTGTGTGTGACGGTGGACACACCCCTCAGGGGCTAAAAATGAAAAGCTGTCCAGGACTCCTGACCCGGATCTGGTGAGTGATGTACCCACTCTCCACCGGCAGAGACTCTCGATTAGCTCCAGGTTTCCCTGCAGTTATTTACCCAGTGATATCTGAGCCCTCCTTAACGTCATGCCCTGAGCAGAGCTAATGATTCTGTGATTAATCTGCATAACCCTTGACTCGAAACAACTCTTGTCAGCTGTTGACAAGAGCAGTTGACAAAGCTGCTCTCCCAGCCCCTCCAACACACAGCAAGTCACGCAAAATAAATTCTTAAGAGGCAGTGGGACAAGGTCATTTGAGCCCTTTTTATCACTTAATTCCAAGTGTATGGATGTTCATCCTGCCAAAACAGCAGAAAATGCCTTTGCTTTCTTTGAAAAGAAAGTGAAACAAGCAAGTGAATGGCAGCAGATGACACACCTGGCAAAACATACCAAAATAAAAATTCAAATGGTAAAGAAGCCTGAGTTTTAAATGGAATCATTTACCAAACCAGGTTTTAGCAGAATCAAAAGACTTTAAAAAAAATAAAACCACCACAAATCAAAAAGCCCACCTGGTGGAATCCCTCAACCCATTTTTAAGCTTTTCCATAAAACTCATGTGGGACTTCTCAGCTTGTTGCCAGCACAGACTGCATTAATCTGAAATTTTCATTGTTCCTTGAAAGGGTACACCAAGACAAGATTTCCAAGAAATCACAGCTGGTGTGTTCACAAATGAACAGCCCAAGCACATGTAAAGAGAAATATGCCTTTTAATCCCCTGCATGATATCTATTTCCTTCTTTGTTAGTGCAAAACACAGAATGCAGATCTCAGCTTTTGTAAAAGTGTATACACCATGCTGAAAACCGATGGTATCAGAAACTCCACTGCTTAGCTGCAATTAACTGTGATTTCCACTGCCCAAAATCATCTTGAGGATAAGTGCTCCACATCCTGTTTTGATTGCCTTCCCTGCTTCCGTTTCTGTGCCCATGGATAAAGAACACTGAAGAGCAGCATGGGGAAAAGCAAGAAGGAAAAACCCAGATCGAATCACAAATAAGAAAACAGATTCATCACCTATTTCCCTAGAATCTTCACCTTTTTTTTTTTGCTTCTCATGCTGTAGAAAAAGATTAAAGTAGAACTAAAGAAAGCAGCATGTAGCTTGCAGCAGTTATATTAGCAAAAAAAAAAAAAAATTACTTATTTCTTAGCACCTCTCTTTACCAAACCACTACTTCCACACAGTGGTACTGCAGAACAGCTCTAAACCAGGACAGTAGAATGGAAAAGCAGATAATAGCAGCTAAGTTTTGCCCCCAAACCTCTTGATTACTTTCCTAGGCACTGCTTTCTTCAAGAGTATCTTTGCAGAAGCCCCCCAAGATTAAGAGGTCTGTGTTTAACTTCTCTTGTACAAGATGTAGGATTGGGTGATACAACACTAGAAAGGCACATAATTGGTATAATAAATACATTTTCTGGCAACTCACCTCAAATGGAAAGAGAAACAGAGCAAGAATATAAATGGGCAAAGCCCATTCCCTTCTGGAGATTAATTCTGACTTTATTTCTAAATGGCCAAACTGCTTAACTATGTGAATTTGTATTTTTATTGCTGACAGATGAAGCTGACATCACTTACAAGCAAGGCTTGAGAATCCACTTGTAGGTATTTATTTTCATAAATTATTTAGCCAGAAGGTTGCTGCAGTGAATTTGCAACTGTGCAGAAAGATCCAGACAGTATTTAATTCTGAATCCCTTTCTAGCCTGCACACACCTAAATGCATTTTATAAAAGTTGATTCATTTTTAACCAAGGGTCTTCTTGCTACTTAATTCTGATACACACATTTAAATTCCGGTTGCCATCCAAGAAAAATGAATTTTTATTCAGCAATGAACTCTCTTTGAACTCACAATGTCCAGAAAGGTTTTCTGGCCATTGCTCCACTCAGAACAGCGTCAAAAGGGCACAGACTTAAAGAATCTCTTCCCACAAGGTGTGTCCCTTCCCGGGCTGTCATCCGACAGACACATGAAAAACACCCAGTGACCACAGAAGAGAATAGCTTAGGGTGAAATAGCTTAGGGACAAAGGTGACAGCTGTACAAACATCTTTTCAATGCCAGGTTTGTGCAGGGCAGTGAAATGCTTGGTTCTTAACCTTCTGAAACCATCATATATAAAGCCTCTCCAACTGTTTCCAAGAAAAATCAAAGGGATACAGCTCCAAAATGTGACTTCACAGAAAAGTCAAATATCTTGTAAAACGAACAAGTCAGATTTTGCCTGGGGCAAATTTTACAGAAACCTCTCGACACTGCCTGAAAGGCTGGTTTGGCTTTGCTTTCTGACTTTCTACCTCTTGGCTCTTGCTCACGAAGGCTTGGGCAGATCTCAGTTTTAGCCTTCAAATTACAAAGTGTCCGTGGTGTGTTTGACACGGCTCCAGGTCAGCGATGTCACACAGGCTGCCCTGAGCTGCACAGCGTCCTGGCACCGTCCTCTGCCAGCACACAGCCGGCCACTTCTCTCCTACAGGGGTTCAGAGCAGAGAGAAAAGAGGAAAGATGTAACCTAGAGGGGTGAAGCTTTGCCTGGTGTACAAGGGAAAATAAATTCATCACAAAAAACAGAAGGAATTAATTCAGTGCACAAATTCGGTGCCTGGTTCCTCCAATAACAAAAAAATACCTGAGAAGCTAGAACCAGGTGAGGCCAAAACAGACCCTGATTTCCTTGTTCCTCAGTGATGTGTGTTAACACTCGGCCTACAGCAAGATTAATTTGGTAGCCAATCACTTAAAGAGGTCTGCAAGTAAGGGGAGGGATTTTTCACCCATCTGAACAGAAACCAACATCACCCTCCTTTACCTATTTTACCTTAAAGAGCTCCAGGTCATCTGTGAACTACAAGAGTCAACAGAACTGGAGCAAGAACTCCTGCTGCCTTCCACTGACCCCAGTCCAGGACAACCCATGGGTATTCAGTCAGTTTGAGGGAGGCTGATGCAAACGACAAGAATACAGAGCACAGCACGGGACCACGACTCTGTGGCTCCACTGCTGGGTTTGCCTGATGGTGTTTCAAGCAATGCAATTCATTCAATGAGGAAAACCATGTAGGTTTGAACAGGAAACAAGGTACACAGCTGAGGTGGTCAGGAGTTCTTTGGTGAAATACTAAATAAGGATTTTAACTTGATGTGGGGAAAAAACTCAGCTGAAGGAATAAACAAAATGTAAATATCAACTTACCTGATACTAACAGGTGTTTTCCTGTAGGTGTCACATTGCTTGCATGGCTCCTGAGTCACAGTATGAAAATCCCTTACCACAAGAATCAGGTCAATAGGAGTATCCACGTGAAACCAGGAAGATTAAAAAGAAAAAAAAAATATTTACACCTGAGTCAGCACCAACCAGACTGAATCACTGTCAGACAAACAAGGAAGTTAGGAAACTCTCTCTGACAGGTATTTTGTTTGGGAATTTCCTCTTCCATATGACTTGAGATATTTTAAACCAGTTTTTGTTGCAGAAACTGACTAAAGGAACAATAATAGGAAATCAAGTATTGCTCAAAGTATTACATTAATAGCATTAAATGACAGTGTCCTCTAATTCCAGTCACTTGACTGTTGACATATTTAGTGATAAATTACTTCCACAATTATTTATTGGATACCTAACAATGCATTTATGAACACACATGGCTAGGACAGTTTGCCCAGTATTCACACTGTAATATTATTCTTGTGTTCACATTAATGTACTCTCAAGATTTTGCAAATTACAAAAAAGTTACTGCCAATAAAGAAAACTTAAATGCAGATAATACAAAGTTAACTGCTCAAGGTATTTTGACTTGCACCTTAAAAGGTTTTCAAGGCACTTTGAGGAAGACATGGGGTCTATTTCACTCCAGGTGAAGAGGACAATATGTGGCCCTGGTAACAGTAAAAATAGCGTTGTAGGAGTATTGAAGCTGGAGACAGGAGGATTCCCCCCAGTGAAACCACAAGAAAGGAAATTCAGGACAGTACCCCAGCTCAGTTAGCTCTGGGGAATGCTGGTATATAACCTGCATTCTATTTTATCCTATTTACTCTGAAAGCATCAGAGAACTCTAATCCCAATTGCCAGGACTGTGTCTTTGCTTTAGTTGATGCTCATGCTTATCCCCCACATATTACACATGGTTTTTTCTTCCCTCAGTGGTTCAGCCCTTTGGCTCAGCATTGACTTCTCCACAGCCACAGTGATTTTTAAAAGCAGTTGCTCTGCATTGTTGAAATCAAAGGGTGGAACTGTCACAACGTCACTACAACTCCTCCATCACCTTCAGCACCTTAAATCCACATTCTGGTCTCTGGGCCACTGCCCTGTATAGAGCTCTACACATGAGGAAACCTCCATTTGGTTGTGACATTTTGCTACTGAGTTTTTATGGCAATAATTAAAAGTAATTTTCAATGTCACTGAGTTAATTTCATTAAAATGAAATATTTCTAATCAAATACATTAATTCCTCTTGACAAAGTGTGTCCATGCACATGAACAGAAGAAAATATAAAGCTTCCATGGCAATTTAGCCAGATGGAATACAGAAAATATAGTTATTAATTTTAATCTGACTGAAGTTCACAGAGCATTCCTGCCAACCCTCAACACTGAAGAGAAAGAATAAATAATTTCCCTACTGACTTCTGCTTCAATAGGATATAGAAACCAGATGAAAACATTGCTTTTTATAATCATTGGGCTAATCAAACATTTCTGGCAGACTCTGTAGCAAGTGAAGGACTATAAAAGAGTATTTTAGTCTTCTTTGAAAAGTGTATGAGTGAAAAGAAATGAGATTTTTAGTGACTCACTAGATATTTGTGTAACATTAAGTAAATTTTGTCTAGGCAACACTTAGCAAAAAGAAAGCTTTTGTTATTCCAAACCTTTATCTTTTAAATGGAAGTATGAGAAATATCCATCATTCACACTCAATTTATTCTTGAAGAATCCTAGAGCTGCACTTTCAGTACGAAGAAGTCTAAAGGAAGCAAAGGGACAGATCACAGGTAATGAAAAGCAAAAAGGAATCTCTTAGTTCCTTTTGAAAGCCTTTCCATGTAGAAGACGCAATGATTTGCATTAGTGATATCCAAACCTGTGATGTTACTGCAGAATATTTTGAGTTTTTAATTTTTTTTTCCCCTGAAAGAAATTACTTCCTTTCCTGGAAGAAGCATTTCAAATATCCAGCCAGCAAAATCCATTAAAGAAGGGCCATAAAGGTACTCTCAGATAATTCCGGTTTGAGCTGGATTTTCTCTGCCCTGGTCTATAGATTTATCCCAAATCTCTCCCTTCACCCTTCTGAAGATATTGATGTAAACTGTACTTCTCACTCACCCTCACCCACTATGGTCACTCATCTGCTCTCTTATCAAGGGGCATCCTTCCCTTTTTATTTGTGTGAGCCTCTTTCAAAGAGTTTCATCTCAGCTCCAGAAGCTGTAATATTAACGTGCCCACTCCGTGCCATTCATTATCTTCATTACTCAGCCAAACATTCTACTTTCCTGCCCCCTTGCAGTTGTCACAGCTTTTCAAGTCACGGGATTTCAATTTACACAGGGCTGGGTGAAAAGGGCTCCTTTTGGGCACAACTACAGCAAAGAACACGAACAACAGCAGATTTTTCCTCCCAAAACCTTAGGTGTCAAATTCAAACGATGACATGAGAATGTCACAAGAAGTTTCTACACATCTGCCGGATAAAAATTGACCAAAACACACTCCAAAGATTCAGAAAATGAAAGCCTTGCTTTTCAAAAATTTTTTAGATAATTTTGTTTTGGTCTTGGTTTCTAATCATTTGAATGGTAAAATTATCACCTGTGATGTTGTGCCTGTTTCAAGCAGAACTTTCAGCCATTTGGAAACAGCCAAATATCACAGGGATAAAATAAAAATATGATAAAAATATGACCTGCCACACATCTATAAAGGCTCACCAAGTCTGAATGTAACATCATTAAACATCCTGATTTTTTTCCCCTTTGCTATTTCAAATTTATTTCTTTGCTTACAGTAAAGCACAAACAGAAAACGAAAGGGTCCACGAGTGGTTAGGAAATTAAGTGTACTCTGCAAAGAACGTAATAGGATTAGGAAAACAGTGGCATTTCTTGTTAAGTAGGGAGCAAGGAGGCTGTTTCTGAGGTTTGGGGGTTACTTGATCTGTTCAGGAAAGCATCTTAGAGGGCAGCAGCTGATCCCAAGTGGAAGGCATGGGGCACCAGGGCACATAAAACATGCCCCGAGCACAAGAAGGAGCAACTCATTCCTTTCATCCCTGCTGTGCTCTGCTCAAAGAAGAGATGAATATTTCAACAACTATTGCAAACTGACTAAATGAAAATATTTTATCCCATTCTCCAAAACTTTACTCAATAACCAAGGAGAAAAACCAGTAACAGAATCACCAAAAGTCTGGTAAAGAACACAGGACAAGGAAAGGAAGCACAATAATATGGATGCAAAGAGATTTTCACATTTAAACCTCATGGATCATTAACATCTCCATCTCACAAGGACAAGTTCTTTCAAGACATCTATCTAACTGCTTTGATGTTCGCTAAATGGAACATAAATATAATTCCTTCTATTACACTGTTGTTGTCAAGGACAAGATTGGTGTGGTTTGGGGTTTTTTTGTTGTTGTTGTTTGGGGGGGTTTTCCCTGCAGTTACATTTTCAACAACTACACAAAGCAGCGTTCCTTTCCCAGAAAACAGCAGAATTTTAAGCCTAAATCAGTCTGTGAGACAAAGATAGGCATCTTCTGCTTTGCGATGGAAATCACTCTGATTTTGCAATTGATGATTTGTAAAGCTACAAGCCAAGTGATGAAACCTGACCCGCTGGCCAAGCACCAGCTCCTGACAGAGTAAACAGGCTTCAGCAGCCATGGAACTGAACTCTGCACCATCTTTCATTTGCTGTCCAACTTCCTGGTGGATAAAAGCACCACATGGATTGTGATACATGCCTGAGCACCACTGGTTTAGATAATTTTCTACAAAGCGTCTCATTTTAGATGTTTCACTTATAATGCAAATAAACAACAAAAGAAGGTC
Organism: Pomatostomus ruficeps; assembly: GCA_013400735.1. NCBI lineage: Eukaryota > Metazoa > Chordata > Aves > Passeriformes > Timaliidae > Pomatostomus > Pomatostomus ruficeps. Next base: position 260,199 of record VYZT01061278.1, read on the forward strand.
GCTAACACGTGACCTTTTGTCTAAAGAGGGTGTTTGCCCTTGCCAAGAACTGCATTCCTCCAAATCCCCTGGGGACTCTCCGCATGAATGATTTTGCATCTGAAGTTCCTTACCTGTACCTCACCTACCTCTGAGCTAACAAAGCACCAAAGCGTAGCAAGTTACTCCGGATTCCAGCACTTGGAAGTGAAGTTTGCAGCTGGAATGGACTGTGACAGAGAACACTCTTGCTCTTTATCCTGGTTTTCCCCAGTGTGGAAGGGTTTTGTTTCTCCCGGAGGAATGATAACCCTGACAGCTCAGCCTGAGCACACACTTTCAGCTCTTCCCCTGAGCGCTCTGCCATGTTGTCAAAAATGGGACTTAGACACTGACACAGTAGCAGCATCCCTTCCTTAGAGGTGAGCTTTTCAAACCCTCTCCTGGACCATGTAGCTGCTGGATTTCAAGCCTGGAAACCCTGGTATTTCAGGACCCCACCTAACACCGACTGAATTTCATCAGAACTCTTTTTGGGACAGTAAGTGGTCCAGGACACAGTCTGAAATTACCAAAGCTAGAAGTGACAGATCATTTATTAGTAATAAACTGAGGACAAAGCCACAAGACTGCAGAAACCTGAGCACCTTCTCCATTCTTGCACTCTACAACGTTTAACAGATTTCACCAATAAATGCAGATTATAACAACTAAACATATGTAATCCTTTTAATGTAAATATAATCAGAAGTTTTTAATTATTTTATGTTATATATGCAAAAATCCCCATATGTAGCAAGCTATTCTGAAAAGCAAGTCTACTGGAGACCAGACACAGCACATCCGGCAAGCCTGGGCTCCAAGGATGAACACTTCCCAACAGCAGCAGCCCCAAACTGGAGCCATCACAGACCCGGGCGTGGTTTCTTTATCTTTGCAGTTCATTCTGCTTGCCCTGCAGCTGAACTTAACCTATTAATATATAACAGTAAGGAAAGATTTCCTCTGGAGACAGCAGTGCACTTGAAACAATAGGGAGCTGGTATTATTTTCATCTTACAGCAAACGCAAGTGATCACATAACAGCTCTCATGCTCTCCTTTAGAGCACAATCCATGTTACCGGGATCACAGAAGGCAATCTCTCCCAAACCAGGCACAATATTGGTGCAAACCAGCACCTTCCTCATCTGCAGTGTTGAATAAAACACGAATCGGAACCTCAAAGAACAACATGCTGTTTCTATCAAGTATGTTCTGAAGTATCAAAATTCCTAGAGAACATGGCAGAAACATGATATTAATATATAAGAAACCAGCACAAAACATCAGCTAAACTGCTACTTTGGTCGTGTTAATTAACAGTCTTAATGACCCTAGCAGAATGGTTAGAAACACACACATCTACACCTATTGGTTTTAGGCTCTGGGGAAAACCTTCTCTTACAGAGAGGTTTGGGGCTTGATGTGGGTGCATGAGGCACAACCAGTCCCCAGGGACAACAGTACAAACAATTCCTCTCAACGGCAGAGCTGCACCGTTATTCTTACACGGATGTGACATTCTCCCTACAATCCCACCCCCCTCACTAATAAATGCTTAGATAAAAACTCCCACCACCTCCACCAAGCGGGACCACTTCCTCATTACTGTGGTAACGGCACATCGAGCTGGAGAATCGAGAAAAGATGAGCACAACCTTTTCAATCTATTCCATGTGACAACTCAGAAAATCCTTTCTACCAGCTCATGCCAGGAAGATGACAATTAAAGTACCCTCGAGAACAGCCACGCACATCAATCAGAAACGTCAAGCAAAACGAAGCGGTGCCCAGCTCAGAGCTGCACTGGCCTCAGGCAGGCAGCTTTCCTGCTTCCCCGGATCACAGAGAAACTTTCAGCACCTTGCAGAGTGAAACCTGAAACTGGGGAAATGATGGACAGTTTTAAACACCCACACCTGAAAGTCGTAACCATCATTTGTGCTCATTCACGCGTACCTGGAAATAAGGCAGCTTTTCAATAGAAATATCCATCAGATTGGGGTGCTTCTGTGCTCTGGGATAATAAGTTCTCAAAAATAACAATTTGAAGACTGTGAAGTAGATTTATGAGTCTACATTAGTTTCTCTTCACAAAAATACTATATTGTAGATATCACTTAAGTCTATTAGCTGTATTAACATTTACATCACATATTTCAGGATCACTGATTCATCCAGTTTCTCAGAAGAATGTACCTGCTACTGAAATTTGAGCCAAGACTTCTAGCCCATTTGATATTTCCAAAATCTGAACAACATCTTTGTACTCACAAAAAACAAGAAAAGCAAAATGATCTGGAATGACTCTTTATCATTCACAAGACAAGTTAAGACGCAAATTAAGGTGTAATTGCATGTTGTCAAGTGAAAAAAAAGTTTTATCCCAGAGTTTCTTTAAGAGTGGTTTTTGCTGTGGGTTTGGGGGTGTTTTTTGAGTTTTTAAATGTTTTTATTTTCCTGAACTCTCTTCAATGAAGTATTTTTAGAACTGTCTTTTAATGAAGCTATAAAGAAGAAAGAAGAACACATTTCCTGGCAACAAATCACTACCTGGCAGGACTCAGTTTACTGAGGCTTTTTCAATTGCTTGAACCAAAATGCACAACTCATTTTGTCAAAACTAGAATTACTAGTGTTAAAAAGGGGATTAATGTGCTAATTATTCCTGATGCCCAAATAAGTGTCCCTCAACCTGCAGAGACATTTAAAAGCTGAAAGAGCTATCAGTCAGATTGTCCTGAGTAGAACAACACTGCACTAAAATTCCATTAATAATAGGAAATTTGTTCAAAGAGGCCTAAACCAACTGTTATTCATCAAAACCAACCTTGACCCTTTAATATGCCAATAACTTGGAACATTTCCAGAATTTCTGCCTATCTATAATTGTAAAATAAACAAAAAAAAGGGAGTTTTGAAAATCTCCAGCACATCACCGCAGTTGCTGGGTACAATAAATGTGATTTACCTCGAGAAGGATACGCAGCACTTCCTGCTCTGTGCAGACCCCGTGCTCTAAATTAAAACACACACAGGCTCAGTGCTCTGGGCAAATACAAATGTTTAAATGTGAGCACAAGTTCAACACAGAGACCACCAGGCACAGCAGAACTCCCGAGAGCTGCAGGCAGTGGCTTAGGCACATACTTAGCCCCATGTTTTACAATAACCTGCCAAAGTTTTTAATGTCTTGGCATTTGCTGCATATTGCCAGTCTTTTGAATTAATGTGAATTCAAGTAGGTGGAATATACAGTTCCAGGGGAATTCCATTATAACTTATCATAAATGAATCTCACCACCTACTATACCATCAAGTTCCTGTTGTGCCTACGGATTAGTTCACTCAAGTATTTAACTTGTTTCTTATTAAAGCATCTGAACTCTGAAATTGTACATTTTCTAAAACTTGAAAGGCACTCACAAGGAACTCACTTGATAAAAATCAGTCATATTCTTGTGTTTTTAGCTCATGATGACTGTACTCATGTGTTTCTATTTTTATTAGGATATTTTGTCAGTTACTAACTTTTTTTACATCTTCCCTGATTAAAAAAAGGACTGATAATCCAATTTACAAGTTTATGAAAAATAGTTTGATTTAAATATCACGGTATTACAAAATATGAAAAACAGCTTGCATAAAGACTATATTTATATTCAAATAATATTCCCCAGAGCACACACAATTTCTTCTCTGAATATCTTGACATTTCATCTTCAATTTTGGCACAGAGGCACAGAGGAAAAAAACCCAACTAAAACAAAAACCAAAACCAAAAACCCCAGAAACAAACCCAAAATCAAAACAACAGTGACAATCTGCATACGTTGATTAAAATTAAATTCACCCAGGCCTCGCTAAAGAGCACTCAGAGGATGGATTCCTTCATCCAGTTCAAAACAGTTCTCCCATTTTGGGACAAGCACAGGTCTTTACTAACTGACCTACAGATTAACATGGCAATGAAAAGAACAAAAGCTTTTCTCAGCAGCCTTCATTTCTCCTGAAAGCTCGTAGGTTGAGGTTAAAGTAATGCAGTGTGAAAAGAAGCCACACAAGTTCCTGGCCACCATTCTGGCAGTGCTCATCAAAGGCACTGCCTAGCAGGACTTCAGGAGTTAAATATTTCGACTTTGACAGGAACATCTGTTTCAGCCATCTGCACATTTCCCTTGTGACCATTTGTCCACCAGAAGCTGGGCTAAAGCTAAAGGTACTTTATGTATCAAGAAATACCTGTAAAAGAAGGAGAAAAGAAGAACGGAGTAAAAGGAAAAGACAAGGAAGAAAGGGAAGAGGAACACAGAAGCATCCAAAGAATAACAGCAGAAGGAATACCCAACAGAAGGATATTTCCAAGAAGACAAAACCAGCGGGAAAAGTGTCAGAGAAGAAAATGAGGAAGTAAAGAAGAGATGAATCCAAGCTGGAACATTTGGACCCATGGCAAACACAGCCAGTTGAAGGCACAGGAGCCTGCCTGAGAGCAGACCCCAGGGCTTGAGTTTCCTTTTTTTTTTCCCCCTGGAAACAAAACAGGTTTCAGTTCAGATTTGAGTGACATTGAAGCTTTTTGCTGTGTTATTATAATTCCATAATTCACTGCAATATCACAAGCCTATCAAACAAGTCCTCAGCTTCAAAAGGTGAATTTTTGTTCCACTCAAGACACGAACTAGGGTTCAAGGAATAAAATCTTTTCAATATGAGATACAAGGTGGATGTGATCATTTCCTGATTTTTATTTTTTTTTTAATTCAAGACTTAAATGTTTCGGAATGGCAAGAGCACGTCAAAATCCTTTCTTCCTCCTATCTCCACCCACCTGGAGTCAGAACTCAGTTCATGAGAAACACAAGCTGGAGCCTGAAAACGGTTACTGTATAGGACAAGTTTGGTGTTTACAGCTGGATGAATGAAATGCAGCAGTCAGCCCTTGGAGCAGCTCAGAGACCCACACACGAATGCAGTGAACTTCAAAGAAAGCATTGCAGGGTATGTGAGCACATGCACGGCTCGGCTTTAGCACTCACCAACATCAGACTTAAAACTCACGTGTGTGTGCAGGTGCTCAAAAAGTCATGGGCCAAATGTGATTTAACCCTTTGAGCGGCACATGTGCCTGAAAGCCAGTTTAATAAAATCATTGTAGGTTAGGCTCTTTCCTACATGTCAGAACCATCGTAACAGCTCCAGCTGCCAAAAAGAACAACTTTTGCTGCCCTCCTTTTGTGCTCTCCATTTACCCCTCATCTCTCAAGCACAGAAACACATTATTAACTCAATGTTCAATACAGAGGCAGAAAATTGACCACGGTTTTTGGGGTTTGGATGTGCTGGTTTGGTTTTTTTTCCCTGGGATAGCTCGCTGATATTTCAAGAGTTAAATTGAAGTATGAAGCATTCCAGCAAGCATCAAAGCTGGCACAAGGTACTTAGAGAGAACACGTAGGCAGGAAGACAGGAACAAGGAGATGGGGGATGATATGATTCCCTGTTTCAGCAGCTGGGAGCTGCTAAGTCTGTCCCCCGTGCTAAGAACCATGCAGATAGTGGGCAGATACTTAGCAGCTTTTCCTTTGGCTTCGCAGCCAAGCAATTAAGTCAGACTTAAGGTGGTGAAGCACCCACAACAGAAAACAGCAGCTACACGAGATAAGGATCGCCTCACCTTCACCTCCGAGTCCTGCCAGGCAGGAGGTGTGCACACACAAAAAGCTCTGCTCAGACTTTCTGTCTGCTCCCAAAGAAGCTGAATGAAACTGGTATTATACATATTTATTACCAAACTATTCAAGTCAGTGTTGTAGTTAGAGGGATAAAATACAGGGGATTTTTTCCACATAGGACTTAAGGAGACATTCTAAGCATTTGCTTTAAGCAACAAACTTTTCCTGTAGTTAATGCAAAACAAAACTGTCCTCCATAGGGCAAATCAGAACAGGGATCTGGGTCAGGTGCTCTGAATTGCTGATAGAAGAACCCTGCTTTCTGAAGAAGCCTAGGAAAGAGCCATTTAAAATACCTGCGTGTTTAGGAAGTGTGATCCCACAAAATCTGAAAAGGAAATTACAAAATTATATTAGGTCTTTTCAATTCAGTGGCACTTTTTTCCAAGATACATAAAAACTAAAACAGCACATTGAGATTTTCATCCCTAAAGGACAGCTATAAATACATGGATTTGACACAGGCACATCCCTGATTTATTTTTTTCTTTTTCACCACTACTGACGGTTACTACTCCTTCTGTAGAGTGCATTCATCTACATTTAAACAAAGACTACAAGGCCTTCAGTCAACCTGAGTTTCCCTACTGCTATAAAGGAGGAGATACAACAGGTATCTGACAGGAGGAGGAAGAAGCCATAAAATAATTAACAGAGAATAAACAATTGCTCTGAAGTCCTAAATTGCTCTGAAGTTTTTTTGAACCTATCCTCTCTCTTAAAAGCTTGAGCAGGAAAAAAAACTTATTTAACTAGACCAGGAATGACTTCCCCTCCTCTGCACTGGGCCTACCTGAAAACAAAGTTTGGATAACCATAAGGGAACTATTACCTCTGCTCTCACCTCTTCGTCCTCCAAATGATTTATATCACTGGCAGCCTCTGCATAACCAGCTCATAAAAGCTTCCTCACAGTTCTAAACCTGCATGTAGAACACACTTTCCTATAGACAAAAGTGAAGAAATGTTAAAAGAAATTGCCTCCAAACACAATCTTAAAAATTTTGCTGAGTAAAAGTAGTTGGAAACATGGCAAATCTGCCCCTCTAAAAGTTTTGTTTTAATCTTCAATGAAGTCAAAACCATTGGAAGAATGCAATCAATAAAGAAAAACAGCACCTCTTTGTCCTTAGCAATAAAATTTACTGTCCTGACAGCATGAGAAGGCAGCTAGTTAATATTTGAACATCTGAATTATTCTTCCATTTACCCTTCTGTCACAAAAAAACCCACAGGCACCTTTTTAATCACGAGAATGACGTGCAGTGAATCATATTTAATATCAGTGTGATTAGAAGAAAAATTCTGTGGTGATCTAGGTCACTAAGCCTACTAAAACTTCCCATACATTCAGGTGTGTTGTAGATCATCCAGGCTTGAATGATCATATATATTCAGGTATGCTGTAGAACATAAAATATGTAAATCATTAACTATTCAATTACATATAATGACATGTAAGTTACAGGAGATTTAGTTACACATAAAATTATTAGCTTACAAAAATAAAAGGCATCACAGACCAACTGACTTAAGCTGCATGTACTTAAAAGTGTTTCCAAGCGGCATTACCTTCAAAGACATACAGGGTCAGATCAACACAAACCAGAAAATCTGGGTTTGACCCCATAAACACTTCCCAAGGGTGGCAGAGCAAGGCCATGAACCAGAATTCAGCAGACACAAGACACCATAAAGACCCAGCAACTCTACAGCCTCTTTTGAATAGAATTTTAACACCCCCAAAATTAACTTTTTTTGACAAGAGACATAACAGATTGCTGAGTAAAATTAATGTCCCAGTTGCAAAAAGGTAAGAATAGCAGAATTTACTCAAGAAATACGTCTGGAATACTGGCTCTACCTCTAACAACCTGTCTTCAGACACATGTGCAAAGTAGCTCTGCTGCAGATGGATTTTCCAACTCTGTTGATAGCAGTTTCAGTTTATGTTTATACAGCTAAGTCCTCAGGGAAAGAATCGATTTTTAGCCTATTACTAAAAACTAGAGGAAATATTCTCTGTGTCTTTATTATTTTACCAGATCTTGACAGCCACATCAAATCCTTCCTTCGCCCTGCCACCAAGAGCCGTGAACGTGCACAAGAAATGGGAGTTTGGCTCGCCCATTATTCGGCAAGCTCACGGCAGAGCTATTTCCCCCAGACACTATCTCTAACCCACATGCAGCGTGGGGAGGAGAGTGTTGACATCTCTCTCTGAAGTCTCCTGACTCAACATCTGTGCTGTGACTCCAAACATCAACTGCACCAAACTCTCCCCGTGTGGCTCAGCAGAGCTGCGACGTGCCTGGGGCAGGTGACTCCAGCCCTCCACCCTGCTCCTGTGCAAACACACACACTCTGCAGTTTCATTATTGATGTTTGCTTTCGTTTTAAAGGTTTACTAGGATTGATTTTGCATACTATCTTGTTTCACCGATACCATGTTTGGATTTTGATAGCACCAATGGCTGGAGCAATAAAAACAAATCCTACTAACTGACTATCATAACATAATAATGGCCTAAATAATATGTGCCCCAGTACAGGCAAGAAGATTGATTAAGATGGACAGCTTGAAAGAAATGAAAACAGCATTATTAATCATTACTTGAACAGGGGAAAGCACCCAAGCTACAGCCCAAGCAGAAAAGAATACTTGAGAATTAAATGTTAGGGGCACGAACTGCCAAAAGTTGTTCATCTGCAGTGGTCAAACTGTGCTTTAAAATGATACAACTGACCAATGAAATTATGATTCAAGTACTCCCATATCCTCAAACCAGATGACGATAGGGCATATTTTAGTTTCTGCAAAGAAAGCCTTGTTCCAGTCACAGCGTGGGACTGACCCATGGTGTTGTCTGACAGTTTGATAGTACAGCTGAAGCATTTTAAGACAAAAAACCCAACCCCATGCACCAGCACCATTACAGTTCGCATTTTTGGATAACCATTTACACCAATAAAAGGAAAACCTTTAGTTAATACCTTCTGACCATCTGACAATAATCTGAAGAAATAACACCGGCCCTTTGTGCCAGGGATGGGTGGGTGGTGCACGTTCTACAGCTCCTGTTGCTGTGCCTGGCATGTCCTGCTCCTTCACTGAGGGGAGAGCAGGACAGAGCAGCCTCTCCCTGCTCAGATGGGGATAAATTGTGGCAGAGGTACAGAGTGGAGAACAGCCACACTCACCTGCTCGGCCCCCACAGCCACATCTTGAGCCAGGTGAGTGACAGAGCAGCCTGACCAGCAGCCCTTAACCTCCCGTTCTCATTCCTTAAAGGAACACAGCAGCTGTAGTGCCTGAAAATACCCACAAATGAGATGGGGTGAAAACCAAAACAAAGCCTGTGTGCATTATCCTGATATGTTACCATCTCATCAGATAACAGAATCTGACAATTTCCTCCGTGTTGGAGCTCTTGACACCTGACACCTTCGAGACATCACTCTCAAAGCAGGAGCCACCTGCGTTGCCCCAGGTGATTCCACGGTAGCTGCAGAGGTTCTTCACTCCTCTCAGGTGAGCAGCAAAGCACAAGGTGCTACAGCTGATGTCATGTGATGGTCTAAATTCATTGACTTGATGGCCTCCAGCTCGTTCTTGTTGATTGATGAGGCAACTTACAGCTGCAAATCAAAAGGGATTTGGGAAAAAACAACTAAAACCCCCCTGCCTGAGTGAGAACACCACAGTGTGAATTGCATCTCTCTATGCTGCCTCTGTTCTGTGCACAGACAGAATCTTAATCTCCTGAACCTTAAATTAAGACAAAAAAATCAAATTATATTTTCCAAAAGAGCTAAAAACCCAACCAAGAAATCAGAAAACATTGCTTGTGTTCTTTCACAGCACGGTTTTCTCCAGTACTCACAGGAATATAAAACCAACTATGAATAGGGCTGTGGTGAGCAAGAAAATTGCATCAATACCTACACTTCCTTGTTCTCCCATCTATATTAACTGCAAAGAAAAGCTGTCATAAGGGGAAGTAGAACACTTACATCGCTCAGAATCAACACTGGCAGCTGACATGTTGAAACCAAGTGTAAGGGGGTGTAGGCAGTAAGCATCATAAAAACCTTTTTTAAATTTTAATTCTACTTAAAAACTAACTACAGTCTCGAATGTTCAAAATGCAGGGATCAGTCTCCTACCCTCAACAATAGAAGGCAGCATGGGGGTATTTGTAAAACCTTGAGGGTTCCTTTTATATGTAGCCCAGATTTTCAATCTTTTGGAAACTCCAAGATGACATGTGCACGTATCTTCTATACAAACATGAAAAACAGGTTTTATTTAAGAAAGAGAAAAAAAAAGCTCAAGATTTTAATGCACTTACTCAAGGAAGTAAGGCTTTAAAAGCACCAAACATCACAAGAATTGACAGTGCTCTGAACAGGCACCTCAGCAAAACTGTCAGGAAACTATTTACTTGTCTGGTTTATAAATGAATCATATATAAAAGTTTCTTCAAATGAGCAGAACTCTGAGTGGTTGGGACATATCTCGCTTTTAATCTCAAATTCTCAAGACTCTTATCTGATAACAGAAAAGCTTCTGCAGTAACTTACTTAAACAAGCATGTAGAAATCCAAATGATTGCATCTGACACCAGGATCTTCCCCGGCACAGCCAACTAACTTCTACATGCCATCCTCCAGGAAAAAGAAAGTAAACCCCTCATTCCACTTAAACTCTGCTAGGCACAGAACATCACTCATCTTCAAGTTCTGAGACTCAGTAAGTGAAGCACAGAGATGATAACTTCTCCTAGGTGTAGTGCCTAACCGCAGTCTCTCACCTGCAGATAATGCTCCTGACTCAATTACAGCTCTGCACAGCGCAGGTGCAACATCCACAGAAGCAAACCCTGACAAAGTAGGAAAAAACCGACTCAGCTCCAAGTTAGAAAAAATGACAGGCAGACCAACACAAAGAAGAAGCCCTTCCTTAATCAATATTAAAAAAATGCAAAGATAAGCAGTAGAAATCCATGTATGATGTTATCAAAGGTATCTCTAAAGTTACAAGACTTCGGGAAAGGCAGGCTAATTCCTGTTTCACTTGGACATCACTCCAAATGTTCATGGCAGGAGATCTTCACAAATTCAGTATCTGTGTCATTGTTAATCCATAAAGAGCTCATGTCCTTCACAAAAAAAAGCACGAAAACCTGGAGGAAAAGCCTGGCAGAGAACACAAGCCTCTCACTCCAACCTTAAGGAAAAGCTGAAGACAATGAACAATGCTTAAAACACTTCAAAAAGTGAATCTGCACAATAGACCACAGACCCATGCAGAAGGTAATGGGTGGAAACTCCCATCACCACCAGACTCTTCACACCTCCCACTGCTATCAGAAAAGAGGAAATGAGAGCAGGCATTTGATGGTGAGGGTTGGGACTGAGAGACCAATGAAATCCTGCTACAAAGTGGGGCTGTGAAAAAAAATGGCTGTAACAGCCATGACTGTTTTCTGTTCTGAAATTACATTGTTGAAAAAGTCATGATCTTTGCATAGATCAAGTATCTGCCATCAGAATTCAAATCAGGTTTGTTTGCTGAAGGTCACAGGTATTGTAGATAGAGTGTTTCAGCTCACAATAGGTTATTACCACATGTGTGGAAAGTGATTTTGTACCAGTCTGGCTCAGAAATCTTCAGGGAACAAGTTCTTCACTTCCACTAGAGAATTCTCACTTATATTTGCTGCAGAAAGTTTTATCTCCTACTTTTGTTCCTAATGTGCATGTTCAAAGTCACATCACCCCTTACTGTCATCATGTCACATGGCAAAAATTAACTGGCCCCAGGTAAAGCAGGTTTTCTGGATGTGAAAATACAAGAGAAAATCCATTTGTGAGAGGCCCTGGTTGTTTGTCTTCTCCCCAGAGATCTCCTGTAACAAAGCAGTGATTTACCATGGGGTTGGGATGTCTATCCAGTTACCAAAGAGATGAATTGTTTTAACCCAGCTTGAGACTCTTTTTCTTTTTACAAAATATCCAAAGGCACATTTCAGAAAAATGGATCAGAGACAGTAATGCCCTTTTACTTTCCAGTAGTTACCGTGTAATCACTACAAAATCCAGCATTTCTATTTGCTCAGAAGCTGACAGAGAGCACTGCTAAAGGATGTTCACTAAGAACTGATTTTCATCCCCCTCTCAAATCCACTGCATGTAAAATGGGTTAATAAAACCTTCTGAGCTGCATTAGAACCTATTCTGATGAAAGACTCTCTCCAGTTGTAGGAGCATTACCATGCATTTTCCACTGCCGAGTTGTACAGGAAAAATTACAGAAAATAGGCAGCGAGAATGTCTCAGTACCAGGAAACACCGCAAATTTCTAGTGTCACACTACTTTAATAGTTGAGAAGATTCTCCATTTCATTTCCTGTAGATCAAATTTTTACATCTTTACTCAGTCCTAATCCAGTTTGAACCCATTGAATGAACAAAGATGTGAAAGGCAAAGCTCTTTAGGTCTTGCAAAATTTTCCACAGTCCAAATGAGAAATGACTCTTTGTTTCAGAAAGACTTGGACTAAAGTGAAGCTCTAAATAATTGAAATGCAGCTGTAGTTAACAAATGGTTTGCTGCAACATTATATGGTAAGGTCACAAATGAAAATGGACTCTCTCTGACCACTTGCATGCCATTAAATACCCAAAGAGCACGAAATTAAATCAAATAGATTTTAAAGCACTGTTTTCAAACTTCACTGGAAGTACTGAAATGAGGAAAACTTCTTACCACAATTAGCTTCTGCTTTTACTCCTCTCATTCAAACTAGTTTTAGTTTTGCTTTTATAACATGACACTCATGAACTGCTCACACACATAAAGCTCCTCCAGATTTCAGCATAACAGCAACCTATACAATTTTAAATGAGGGTCCTTATACGATTTATTACAGCATCATAGCTAATCAGATGACATTCTCTCCCAAACCAGGAAAATATTATTTAGATGTTCCAATAAAAAACCAAGCCACACTTAATCACGCGTAAGGACATGTATCTGTACAAAATACTACATAGTTTAATTTGCAGCAGAAGTAAAAAGGAAATTACTTCAGATGACTCTGTTCCTTTGCTTTCACTCAAACTGTGATTAGCAATATATCTACTAGAGCTCTCAATTTTGAAATAAGTCACTTCAAATTAAACTCTCCATATATAAATCAACTATGGACTGATTTATATGCATATTATAGCCTTTCCAAGATGATGTCAGACAGAACAAGCGAAGAACTTTGACATTACCTTATGAATATCAAGTGAAATGTTCTGGAAAGAAGCTGGACATCAAATGGGTGGAATTTGGCGTTTCAGAAATGACTCTGCAGTCATGTAGCAACCGGGTCACAGCCCCCCTGCACACCAGGCTCTGGCACCTGCCCGGAGAAACACCCAGTTACCACAGCATCACAGAAAAACACTGGGGATTTCATCACTGTTTTCAGCTAGAGCTGAATGAGGTCATTAAAGATGAAAACGCGAGAGCAATTATACACGACCTGTGCGAGTTAAAAAAATGATGACGAAGGTCTGCCTTGGAGTATGGAGGTGTTTTCTCTGGTTCCTACACTTCGCACATGCCTGTCCTACACTTCGCAACCCGTCCCTACAGCCTCTCGTTTTAACACAAACGCTTGGAGTTCTTGAGGAAAAACCGAGTCCCGTCACTCAGAGCGGAGCACGGACTGGGGGAGCCCCGGCTTGACCAAAAATGACCCCGTGAAAGCCTCCAACTTCGGGCTCACCAGCCACAGCTGAGGTCTCTGCGGTGACGGCAGTGCCCACAGAGGCCGTTATAAAACAACACCCGTGGTTTCTAAGCCACTCAAGAATATTTTAACCAAAAGCCCAGTAAAGGCTGAGGACAGCTGAACGCTGCTCCCCGCCGGGCAGGGGCTCACTCCGAGCTCCGGCACCTCAAACCCAGGTGCTTTCCTGTGTCCGGGTGACCAGCAGACCAAAACCTCCCCAACGCCAAGCACACGGCCCCCGCCCTCAGCCCGGCCCCGAGCCCAGGTGCGGAGCAGAGCCGAGCCTCGGGCGGAGCTCAGCGTGGGGCTCCCGCTGAGGGCTCGGGCGGTCCCACACGCGGCCGCCGCCACGGGAGAGGGGTGGGGGACAGCAGGGAGGGGATGGAGCCGCAGGGAGCCCGGGCAGGGGCGGCCATCGCCTGCCCCGGCACCTCCGGGGCGGGGCGGGGCGGCGGCAGGAGGAGCGGCAGGAGGAGCGGCGGCG
>VYZT01061278.1:274435-303643 GCA_013400735.1 Pomatostomus ruficeps
GGCAGCGGGGTGGGGCGGGACGCGGCGGGGCTGTGCCCCCGGCCCGGGGCTGCCGCCTCCGGAGCCTCCATGTTGGGCTGCGGGGAGGGGGCTGCGGACCCGCCCGCCCCGGCCGCCCCTCGGGTGCCGCGGACGGGGCCGCTCCTTCTGTGCGGGGAGAGGCTGCGGGGCTGCGGCGGGGGGAGCGCTGTGCCCCGGGCGAGGAGGCAGCGAGATCCCCGCGCTCCGTCCCTGACAGAAACATGGAGTTTCCTCCCGGCAGAAATGCCAACTTTGATACCACCAACTTTTTTCCCCCCACCCGGCCGCCCCGATTCTCTGTCTCAGTCTCCGTGCCACAGGGAGTTTGAGCGGATGAAATGCACAGTCTTTGAAATGGTCAGGTTTCCAGCTGAATGGCGACAGACAGTAAGAAATGAAGGAGCAGGAATGCCTGATGCTTTTGTGTACGTACATGCCAGGCGTGCATCTATTAAAAAACAATTTTCAGTTCGTCGCTAGAGAATTCCCCGTTTGCATTAGGGCATGAAATATTAAAATAATTGGATTACAGCATTCTGTGGTTACATCTGATATCTGTTTACTTGCGGGCCCTGACTGTTGCACCACTTCACTTCTAGATTGTCCAAGTAGCACAGAGCAGAGCGTAGATCTGGACCTAGGAGCTCTTGCAGGAGGTTTATGTGCGAGGATGATAATGCCCTGTATCCCATCCCTTGATACGCCCGAGGAGAGAGCTGACTCTGTGGAGTAGATGGGTGTGGGAGAGTCAGTTCTAGTGCTACATCTTTACCTAGTTTTCGAGACTCATTTAAAGCCTGAACTGCAATATTTAGTATCTCTACAAATATTCAGTGTTAAAATCCTTGATACACTTGTGATGTGTTTAGTTCCTTTTAAATCTTTTTTGCTCCTGGACTTTTACAGTCGGTAGTTTATTAACAATGTAATAGCAAATAAACTCTTCAGCTTTCCGTCTGTCAAATAATGCCGTGCAGCACTGTGCTAATCAAATAGGAAGCTATAACCAAGCATAACCAGCATAGGTTTCTGAGCAATAACCTATGAAGAAGTGCTTCTTAAGTGGTTAAGCAATAATTCCTGAGCATTTTTTAAGTGTATATGCAGGATTTCCTGTTTATTTTAGTTCCTGAAAATGGCTATGTTAAAAAATGAGCTGTTTGTCTTTGAACTGATAGATTTCAGTCACCCCAAGACACTGCTCTGGGAACCTGAAAATAATGAGGAGAAAAGTAAACATAAGGCTGCAAAACATAGGTTTAGATTTTTTTTTAATGTTTCTCATCCTCACCTTGTGTTTCATAATAAAATACAGGTGTGTGCTTTAATTTAAGAAATTATTAAATGCTGGCGTTTTCAGTTGCTTTGACCCACATAGTTTTACTGGGTTTTGTAAAATTGAATACGTCCAAGTTCTATGGACGTATGATTTTCAGAATAAAGTACATTACTTTTGCAGCTTTGACAGCTGAAAAATTGAAATGTGCAATAGGGTATTTCACTAGTTTTTATTATTTGCATCTAGTGCTAAACACAAAAGAACTTAGGGGCAGCTCAAAAGATTTGGGAATCCTTTGAGATTTTCATCCTACATCTCATAACTCAGATTTAGGTACGAAGGAATTGCTGCCACTCAGTGGCTGATACAAACATACAGAGAAATATATTGAGTTACACAGATGTGATGTCTGTGTGGGTAATGAGTAAGGTGGTTCTGCTCAGTCAATACGTCTGAGATAATTGGTCAGGAAGATGCCTTTATTGTTCTCACCAGAACAGAGCTCATTGTTAATTTTCTTGCCATTTTGTACTTCATGAATTATAAGCCACCTTTTCATTAGACGTAATTATACAGTAGGGTCATACTTTTCTTATTGAATGGAACAGTGAAAAGGCATAATAATTTTTACTTTTTGATCACATGGTATAGATGAAAAGGTACTCTGTACAGAAGGAATTATTTAGAAACTTTCTAAACTAAAAAATTTAAGGAATTTTGTAGCTACTTTTCTTAAAAATAATTCCTTAGAAGATTCTCTCAAAGAGAACTCAGCTATTTGATGCTGTATAGATCAAGGAAATAACAATAAATCTTGGAAATATGCCATCTATTATTAAAGTAACTGATTTCCTGGGAAAAGCATAGAAGCTTTCAGGCCTCTGAGTTTATTTTGATGTCTAAAAGCCACAGTCATTAGAATTAAAGTCCATTCAGATTAAGTCCCATTCCTGGAAGTGTTCAAGACCAGGTTGAATGGACTTTGACCAAGCTGCTCTAGTGGAAGGTGTCCCTGCCCATGGCAGGGGGTGGAACTGGATGATCTCTAAGGTCCCCACCAACCTAAAGCAGCCTGAGATCCTGGTGAGTGCTTCAGGGCCTAACAGTTTAAATTAACCACCCATCCTTGTTCCCATTTGAAGGGCGTCACTGTCACCCTGCCTCTGTGCAGGGGCACACATCTGCACTCTGCCCACCCGTAGCTGCAGCTCAGCTCTGGCTGCTGCTCCCAAGCAGAGGAGCCCCTTCCTCACCCCTCGCTGCCCAGCTGTGACTGGAGGTGTGGATGTGCAGCTGCTCTGCAGGGAGCTGCAGTGGCACCAGCCCCGGTGTGGCCCGTGCAGTGTAAATACTGTACAGGTGTTGGCCAGCACTGAGGTATGTGCCTGGATGGTGTTCATTGGCGCAGGCATTTCGGTTCCTTAAAGCTAACTCAGGTGTGTCTCTTCCCGATGCCTCGTGTGCCTGTAGTGCAGCATCCCCTCCGCTGCGTTTGCAGAGTGTACGCTTCAGCTGCTGCAGAAAGAACGGAGGAAAGAAGGAATAGGCCGGGGATTGAACTGTTTGTTGCAGATGAGTCAGAGCTGAATGTGAGAGATGACAAGAAGGGATTTACCAGTGGAGTCTGGGGGCTGGCTGACTTCATTAGGAGCCAAATTCCTCTATTAATCATCCGCTGATGAGAAAGATTATGTGACTTTTTACTCTGGGGTTATCCTTGCATTGAATGCAGCTTCTTAATTCTGCTTATCAGGTTCTGTCAAAAAGCTGCCTAAAAAGCACCAAAACAGTTTGTGTTCCAGTAGTTTAACTGCTGCTCTGTGACAAAACTTGTCATCTCTCTTTGAGTCTTCCTTTACCTGAATAATCCGAGTGCAGAACTTGTTTCTGTAGAGCTCCATGTGGAGCCAAAGGACAATGAGCAGGGATAAGGAGAGGGGGAAAGCTGCACCCATTCAGCCATTTGGGTAGTAGCACATTAAAAGTAATCATTCTGCATCCGCTTGGCTGCACTTTGCAAAGATGCAATTAACAGAAATGAGCCTGGGAGAGCTCTTTACAGCCTTGGTAAAATAATGCTGAAGTGGCCTCTGTTGTGTTCTCATTTCAAAGGTGGCTATTTCTACCCCAAAGAGTTTTTACACTCTGGTGAAGAGGCATTGCCTCTCCAAGCCAGAGCTACCCCGACAGGTTTTTGTGATATCTGAGTACTTCAGCAGAAGTCTGCTCCATAGGAAGCGATGTATTGCCTCCCACTCTACAGGACCTCCTAGGTTCTCCAGAGTGCCTTTATGCCTGGGAGCTGCACTGGTGCTCCTGCACCGGAGACAGCAGGATGGGTAGAGAAGTGAGGGATCTGGCACACAGGAGTGCTGGGAACTGCACAAATCTGACCTTGGCAGGAGTCACGCAGGATTTATTTCTGGTCTGCTCTAGACCAGACTCTGTTATTACACGTAACATTGTTACAGAGGATGGAAATATGACATGTATATCTGTATGTTTCTAATAATTATCTGTTGTTTTTTTTTCTTTAGATTAAAATTTATGGAAGTGCAATGTGATGTCTGCCTTTTGGTGACAGCACGGTGTCCTGACATCCATGAAGTTATGTTTTGAGCCTGTTGCTTTTTTCTGATTGACAGTAGAGCTGACAGTTTCTGACTAAAAGATGGAAGTGATGCAGCACTGATTTATATCAATAGCTGCAAATCCATGAGGCAGGCCATAAAATAAATTCTTTACAAATACTGCTCAAGCCAAGAAAGTGCATAAAACCACAGAATATTTTTATGGTATCCTCTTACTGAAATTAATGTGTTTTCTGGTAATTGCTTTGCCATTGAGTGCAGTGCTCTGTCTGGAAAAGTTTATTTAAGGATACTTAAGCATAGTTGGTATTCATATGATAATAATCACCATCCATAAAGTCTGGGAATGACTATCACAGATAACTTCATGGAACTGATCCATGTTAAGCTTTTAGCTTGAATACTTTCCTGACTGCTAAGGGAGGAGAGTGTGTGCTTGCCATCTCCTCCCATTGAATCAGTCAATTATCAAACTTTTTTAAAAAAAAAAAAGCAGCACTACCTCTCTATGCCTCAGAATAAGATTGTTTTGAATTCCAAGGTACTACCAGCTTTTGAGAACAAAGCAGATGTGTGATGTGTATACATATCCTGCTATTTCTTACACTTTTGCTTAGAGCTGTGAGCAAGCTGTGGTCTTACTTGGTTGAGATGTAACCAAGTGGTTTCACTTTTACCCCTGGGAGTGGCAGTGGAGTCAGGATGGCTCCTTGGAGACTGGAGGGTAGGTCAGGGTATCTTTGAAGAGGTGCCTGTGGGCTGACTCTGTCCTTTCCACCCCACAGAGCTCTGAGGAGTTAACCTGAATTAGTCCCTTGTTCCTCACCTTCTGGATGGCTGAAAATCTCTAAAATGTCATGTACTTTGTGCATGAGAGGCTTTGATTTGCATTTGGTTTAGTCTTTTGCAGTCTCATAAATGTTTTAGGCATTTATGGATTTGTTTTAATCCCGGCTGCCTGCTATCGATGCAGCACATCTTGAAACATATGCATTAAATCTAAACTTGAACTTATTTTTCCCCACCCCTGAGCTATGAAGTAATCCATGCTACTGATCTGGAGCTGGAAGCCCAGACCTGTGGTGGTTTAGCCTTGTTGTTTATTTTGTGATAAATCTGTAATGATGGGATGACAGAGAGAAAACTGCATGGCTGTTTAGCACTCAAGTGTCGAGCTACTTTCTGTTTGATTTCATCTTCTCCTATCCCCATCAACACCTATTTAATGGAGATCCAATAAAATCCTTGTTGGTATATTTGACTCCATCATTTCTCTGGTTCCTTCAGGAAATGCAGTTTAAGCTTTGCCGTGGCTTTCCTGCCAAAGGAACTCTTGAAGTCTGAGTGTTTGTCAGGACCACTTTGTGTCTCATCATTTCAAAGATATTTCATTTACTTCAGTGCCTTGAATGTATCAATATTCACTATGAGGAACAACTTAAGGAAGAAGGATTTTTGGTTGTGATACCAGATTTTTCTTTCTGATAGTAAAGCTTTTAATTTTTTTTTTAAGATTTAGATGCTTGAACATGTGGATAGATATTTGAAAAGATGATCTAAACTGTCTTAACAGCCAAACTCAAGGTTAAGCTTGGCTTCTGAGGTCTGCTTTTGTGTGGGGAAATTCGGAGTACAAAGGTAGCTAAGCAATTGCTACCACGTTGTTTGATGTTTGAACTATGCTTTTCTAGGAGACTGTATTTGATTCTTGCTTGAGCAAATGAGGAATCTTGTATTTCTTTCTTAAAAGGAACAGTCCCTTCTTTTCAAAAAGTCCTGTGTGCAGAAGTTTGGTAGGAAGATACGGTCCAGCCAGTAACAAGTAGTGCTCTTCGTGTGCTTTTAACTTGTGTCCTCAAGGAAAATGAAGATAAATAGACATAGTGCAATAACATTGAAAGACTGTCATGTTTGAAACATGACACTGACTGCCCTGTAGGTTTTATCGCAATATGTTTATGATATGTTTTGGAATGCCTCTTGGTGACTGCATTTTGCTGGTGATTTTGTAACCAAAATGGATATTTTGTACCTCACTGATTTCCTTAGGGCCTGTTGAGAAACTATTTCACTTGCTAAGGAACACAGTTGTGTGTCAGAATATTTTACCGAAAAACTCTTGTGAAAGTAAGATTTATTCTTGCCTATTAAAAAAAAAGTATTTAATGTATATTTCTGTAAGAACGAGCACAGATGGCTGTCTTACCTCAAGCAGGTGCAGTCAGATTCTATAATTTTGATAACGAGCTCTGTTTAGCTAGATCTGAAACCCTTACTCATGCAAGTGTCTCTGCAGGTGAAGGAGTAGATTTGACTATAGATGCTTTCAGTATCGATGGATTTGGGTTTTTTAAAGAATTTTTTAATAGTCTGGTTCCTGCATTTGCTGATCCCTGATGATTACATTTCTTCACATCCAGTGTGCCGGTCTGTAATGCTGTGCTCATGCTGAGCTGTGAATTGCTCAACAAGGGTTCAGCTGTTTCCTTAAGTGTCTGATGACTGTGGCCTTTGCTGAACTCAGATATTCTCACTAATGACTTGGGGGTGCTGATTGCCAAATATCCAGAGCGGATTAGCGTGTCAGGGAATTGTGAGCACTCTCAGGTTACATTTGCCTACATTCCTCAGTAGCTGACAGGAGCCGACAGCTGCAATTTCTGTTTGACAAGTTTACCTAAGAGGCAGCATCCCAGGGCCAAGAGCTTATTTCTATGGACCTACACTTTGCCAGGTAGCTTAAGAGCTAAAATTCATTCAGTTTGCTATGGACTGAATGCAGTGAGCCACTGGAACATGTCTTCTCCCGTTCTCTCAGCTGAAAAGGAGATGCCAACATCCCCAGCTACCTCATTCCTGCAAACTTAGCACAAGGGTTAGGGAAGGACAGGTTAAACCAGGGGTCAGGAGACAGCACTTGCCGAGAAAAAATCACGTTGGGGAACGAGAGAGCAGGAGATGCAGCTTGAAGCAGCATTACAGCTCGGGCAGGTGTCATGGCCCCAGCTCTGCCCAGTGACAGAAGCATCTCTTGTTGTGCAAGTCCAGTGAAGTTGTTTCACTGGGGACCCGGGGACTCCTCACCTTTACAAAAATAGAAGAGCATTTTCATGAGGCAATATTGCCAGGTATTTTTTCCTGGTGGATTTTTTTTTTTTTTTTTTTAGTAAAGGCCATGTGAAGAAACCCATTATTTGGACCAAGGGTTTATAGGTCTCTCTGTTAATCGTGACCATTCTTGTATTAGGTTCTTAGGCTTTTTTTTCCTGTTCTCCAGTGTCCTTGGACTCTTACAGTAAGGGAATCTGCAATCAATTTGTACCTCCCAGCCCATCTATAATCGCAGAATCTCTGTTCTGTTGCATACACACCTTAGAACATCTTAACTATTGAAGTTCCTCTGGAATCTGATCCTCCCTATTTATCTGGACTCATTTCACCGGAGGTTGGTTTTTCTCTCCAGGAAGTCGGGGTGTGTCTGTCTCATTCCCTCAGTAGTCTCAGGTGTGATTTTTGCCTTCCCTGGCTGAGCCATCGCAGCCTGGGCACAGGTTCCCCAGTCGGTTCCAGGGCAGGGTGGGTTTTGTGGCACACGTGCAGCGTGCTGGTAAACTGCTGTCCCTGCACCGGGAGCACAGGCTTGGTGTGCAAACACCTCATGCTGCCAACCTGGGGAAGCGCTGTAGGTGTACGAATGGGTTTATTTTATCTAAAATTAGAACAAGTTTTGTCCAAAGTGGGTGAGAATGCTCTTTTGCAGCCTGTACAGGTTTTTTCTCTGCAAGCCTTCCCGCATGGCTCTGTTTCTCAAAAGATGAAGTTGTTGGATCTGCACCACAGACACCCCAGGTGTCCACTGAAGGGAATGTGTGGGTTCCTGATGAGGGAAAGCAGGAATGCTGAAGCTGCCATTTAGGCAAGGAAGTTGATTGATTTCTGCTGTGTGGCAAGAGCAGGTGGGAAAGAGAAGTACAATGAGTGTAGAGATGGACCTGGAGCGGGGCAGGGGCGGCCCAGAGTGTGAGCAGTGCCAGGCTCTGCAGTGCTGCTCATCCAGGTCACACCCTGTGCTGCCAGCTCTGTCCACAGGAGCTCCAGCTCCCACCCAAAACTTGTGTGATACAACCCAAATGCTCTCACCAGGGCCAGGGTGGGGAGAGGAAGTGGAGCTCTGGTTTGTTGCTGTATCCTGGTTTTCGTTTCAGTTTAATTTGCAAGCTTGCTGATTTCTAGCATTGCCACTAAGATTTTTCAGGCCAACGCCAGGGTTTTAATGTAATCTGTACCAGTGTCTGTCAGATTGATTTTTTGACCTATTTTGGGCCTTGCAATTTGGAATTAATGTTGCTTTCCTTTTCCAGTGGGTGGCAGTTGAAGCAAAGAGAAATATTTATTTGCTTCAAAGTTTATATAGATATGGATTTAAGGAGAAGAAACCAAAACAGGCCAGTTGTTCATTGTCTCTGCTTCTGTTGAATTATGTTCTTTTTTTCTTGTGTCTTGTAGCTGGAGAAAAGAACAAAAACCTTCTGTGACCAAAATCCGCTTTTAGTTTCAATCTCCTTCTTTTTGTGCGTTGTTCTGTACTCATTTCCTTATTCCCTTACCAGTTAATAACTGTGAACCCAATCTTTCCATCTCTAGAACTCTGCATTGCATAAGCCTCCTTTCAAAACTTTGAAGCAGGGAGCTGCTGACTTCTTGCAGCAAAGTGTTCACCTTCCCAGAACTGCATTTTGAGTTTGAATGTGACATGTAATAGCATTTCTTTCTCCTTTTAAAAAGCACATCTTGACAAGAAGTCTTTAATACTGATTGTTTGAAATTTAATATGTATTTTAACTTTAATATCTGTGTCCTTGCAGGGCCAAATTGTGACTGAAAATTGCTTTCATGCTGGTTTCTTGTATGGAGTGAGTGCATATCTTATTCACAGCTGAGTTCTAGCATAGGTTAGTAAAATAATCAGTACTTGGGATCTAGTGTGCTAGGTAAAGTGCACATCAGTGCATTTAGTGAACAGTTCTGAGTAAAACATTAGTATGTGTTTATATATAAATATAAATACATTTTAGTGTATAAAATACTACTAAATCTAAATACTGTAGAGATTGGGTAAAATCTGTTCTTTTAAAACTGTAAGAAGTATCAGTGCTGAAGCCAAATATGAGGTTGATAATTGCTGTCAGATCAAGGAGCGGAATTTAATGTACTCTAAGAAGAACCAATATTTTTTTTTAATATTAAAACAGTGATAGGACTTTTCCAGGAGTTTCCAGTGCTTTGTTTTATTAATAAATACTTAATGAAGCATAAAAAGCAGGGGAAGTCTTTTATTTTAATGATTTTTTTTCCCCCTAGGGATGAACTAAGCATTCATCTTCTATAATGTGTGATTATAGCTAAGTTAGCAATTAATCCCCATCTTTTCCCTGAAGAAAATGAGTTCTTTTATAGGTATTTAATGACTGAATCAGTTTATCATAGCTAAGCCTTGTCTAAGCATATGTGGCAGTCCACTTTAAATCTGCCCTTAAATTGATGCAGTTAAATGCAAAAGCTTGTGCCAACACAATCATTCTAAATGTTTATAAACTGATTTGCCACTTGTGTGGATACAAGTTCAACTTGATTGATGGATGAAACTTGCAAAATGATTTAGGACTCTGAATGGAAAAATAACCAGGAAGAAATCTTTCTTCCCCTTCTGGCCATGTGAAATGACAAGGAATTAATTACCAGAGCAGCAACAACTTGAGCTTTGTCTGGTTGACAACAAAACTGATTTTACTTAGCGGCAGTACTCTATGGCTGTAATAACCTAAAATGGAAACTTTTTCAAAGCAAAAAGCACCCTGAAAGTCATGACATAGCATGATTTCAGTTTTGTCAGAGGGACACACTCAAACAGAAAATTAATCTCTTGAGAGTCATGACTTGTTATTTTTCTTTCTTTTTTTTGTTACAAGACTCTATGACAACATCCGTGATAACTTTAATGCAAGTCAGTAGAAAAAAAACCCCACATTTATTTTCAGTTCTTTTATCTGTCAGTTACTAGAATATCATTTGCTGGGAAATGATGCTTCTATAGATGGTGAGGAAAAGGCTCTACTTTATTT
Source organism: Pomatostomus ruficeps (assembly GCA_013400735.1). Taxonomy (NCBI): domain Eukaryota; kingdom Metazoa; phylum Chordata; class Aves; order Passeriformes; family Timaliidae; genus Pomatostomus; species Pomatostomus ruficeps. The sequence continues at coordinate 284,449 of VYZT01061278.1, forward strand.
TAAAACATTTTGATACACACCTCATGTGTGATGGCATGCTTGAATTCTGGGGGGTTTTATACTTTCTTTAAGATTTCATCCAACCGGCAAATAAATCATGTTTGGAGGGCTGTGGAAGGGTCTTAGCATTATTCCTACTCTAGATTGCAAAAAACTATCTACTTGTATTATAGTTCGGGTATTTTTCTTTCTTTGATTTTTTTTTTTAATAAATCTGATTTTCTTGCTACTCTTTTATGCTGCTTTCCAGTGAGTAAGCTGATCCTAATACTAAAAGATTTTTGAGTGAGTCCCAAACAGCAGGATGTTTTCTTTGTTTGCTTAAACAAACCATGTGAGTTACAAACCATGCGAGTTACACAGCTCTGCTTTGAATTAACAGCTCTCCAAGCTGGGCTGACCACTTAATGCTTCTCAGACACCGAACATTCAAATACTTCAAAGGAAAGACAGCCATATCTAATGTTTTATCCTCTCAAAAGCACAAAAAAGGATGCCAGACTCATGTAATTGAAAACATTTGCTGTAGGCAAGGTGTCCCAGGCAGGCCAAGGTGGAGGAATGTATCCCTCTTCTGCTGTGTTTAGTTTGGCTGTAGTTGGTAGGGGTGCCCTGCTGCCTAGTAGGAGTTAAAGGCAGCTCAAAACCGTGCCTGTTTGTGTCTCTCTGGTTTTGGTTTTATTCCTGTGGTCCTTTAGCTCTTATTTGGAGTTCTAGTGGGTGAAGTCGCAGTAAATGGAGAGCAGCATGATTAATGCTTTTCTGATCAAGGTCTTATTTTCCAAAGTCCACTTAATACCACTTCTGAATTGCTTAACCATTCAATCTCCCGAAGTCATTTGCTAGGAAAGCTACAAAAAAGCCCCACTTTGCAGTCCGTCAGCGTCTGTACTGTGTAAGCCTTTTAAAGCCCGTCTGTAAATACCAGTGTAGCTCTATTTACCGTCTGTGCTCAAGGTGAGAGGCAGTGGAGGGGAGCAGGGACAGGTGAGGGAAATGTTTGCAGCTGGATGTGGGACTCTGCAGAGGTGTGACAGTGACAGTGCTCTTGTACTGGGCAGCAGAATTGTTCTGCTGCTGCTGCACCCCTGACAAGCTGAGTAGTTTGGGGAATTGCTTGCTTGCTGCATGCCCGGAGAACATGGGTAGTGAAACTTGTGTTTGTTTTTCTTCAGGGTTTTGGGGCTTTGGGTGTTTGGTTGGGTGGTTGGTTTTTTTCAAGGTTTTTTTTTTTTTCACTTGTTTTTCCTATTTCAGTAGCCCAAGAGTGGGTGCCTGGGTGGGACACCCCACCAAGAACCGTCCATGTCCCGTGGTTTGCTGCCAGTGCCACCTCACGCAGGGTGAGCACTGAGCTGTCCAGCTGGGATGCAGCCCATAGCTCACGCTGAGCTCAGCTGCTGTGCTGCAAAGCAACACCCACTCGTGTCCTTGCACAGCCCGAGCCCTTCCTTAGTGCAAAGTGGAGAAATTTCCATGTAACTGACACTGTACAATATTGAATCAGGGCTGGAACAACGACAAGGTGAATGTTCTGCCAACAGCTTGGGGAAAAGCAAATACTCTTGAGACTTGTGAATTTTCCTGCGCATTCTTTTTGACTTTATGATTATAAAGTTTCTGAGAGATTTCTTTTCCTCTGAGTTAGGTTTTACATGTGTAATTCATGTATCTTGTGCCTGTGTAGGTGTGTTAATAAGATGTGGGGGTAAAATGAGTGGAGTAACAGAGAGGGTTTTGTCCTCTGGGAAAAGAAGCTTTTTTGGTCCGTTTCCAAAATCCTTTCCAAAGATTCCAGTTGGGTTCATTCAGTATCACTTGGAGCCGTGTTCTGATACTGACTGCTCCTCTCTGGAAGCACCTGCAGAAAGCCAGGGTAGCCGTATCATACTGTCCTCACATTTACCTGAGATTGTGGTTGGCTGAGCCTGCAAATCTTCACACTCAACTGTGCAGAATTTCTCATTTTGAATCTGAATGCTTGATCTGATAAGTCGCTGGAAGGTTATGTTCTGGTTACCAGTGAGCAGAATCCTTTCCCATTGGAGACAAAGCATGGTGAAAGGGAAGACAGAAGCTGTGGGAAGCCCCTGCTGTGTGTTTGATGCAGCCACAAGTTGGAGTCTCAGGTTGTAGATCAAACAATGGGAATGTCCTTTAAGCATTTCAGACTGTGCAATGCAATGACTTCAACTGCTGCAGCATTTTTTATGAAACTTTTCTCAATCTTCCCGTGCTATATAGAATTAGCACTCTTGTAGTTTGTGTTCAGCTTGGCTTGGATAGTTGGAGGGGATTGGCTGGTGGACTTTGGCATCATTTCTCCTTTAGTTACATGTCCCCAAAAACTCAAACAGTACAATTACTCTTTTCTTTTCAAATGTATAGTTCTGTGTGACATCAGGTGCATATGGCATTCAATAATAATGAAAATATTCAGCTGAGCTGTAATAACATCTACAAGTAAGTGATAATGTCCCTGGCAAGCAACATATTAAAAGGGAGTGGGCTGCTTGCTTCTGTTCCTTTAAGTGGATCCCAGAATCCAGAGGCTGATTGTTTCTGACTGCATTTCAGACACACATTTCTAAGCTGGTTCCTACATCATTTATACGTTGAAGTTGTCCAAGTTCTGAATTGGCCTTTTGGAGAATAACTTTAGTGCTCTAAGTTTCCAGGTGTTGCTAAATACCAAGAAATAAATAAAAACGTGAGCTTTTACTATGAAACCATTTGTAAGATGTTTGGTTGTGAGTTCCAACTGTGCAAATCAAAACACTGCATTCTTTGTAGGTCAGTAGAAAGGGCTGGAGTGGTAGCAGGGATGTGGCCGTGGGCTACTTGAGGGATCTCCACTCGTGGGTGATGCCCAGGGCCCCAAGAGGGGACTGCAGATGAATTTCATCCTGTTGGTTCCACGCAGTGCTAGCAGTGCTGGAGTGACCCAGCAGGGAAAGCAAAATGCTGATTTATTTCCCTCGTGGCCCAAGCAAGAGCCAGAAACCTCTGCACTTCACCCTGCCCAGAGCCTTTCCCTGCTGCAAAGACACCCAAGTTTATCTGCTGCTGTTAGACTTTGGCTTGCCACACACACTCCAGTACTGCACCGCCCGTGGTATCAGGAAGGAATTCGATAGTGCCTGGAGTTACTGGGGCTCACCAGACTTTGAACAATGTCTGAGTGAAAGCAGACTGAAAGCAGTACAACCAGTTTTCCTTTTGCTGTAGATGTGTTTACAAAGATTTCGGCATGGCCATTATTTACCTGGCTTGGTAGCACTGTCATCAACAGAGAAATAAATTAATCCTTACAATCATACTTCATTCTTGTGCTTCAAGAACGAAATTTCCCTTATTTTAACCAGAAAACACATTCAATTAAAATGTTAATAAAGCTGATATTTTTTTCTTTCTGGTGCAATTGTTTTAACCAGTGACATTGCACCCATTAAGGGATGTGGGTTATGCGTGTCCTCCCCAAAACAAACCCTGAAAAAAAGCCTCCATCTTTTGTTGATAAAGTGTGAAAATAGCAAAATGTAATTTTAATGTTGCCTTAAGAAAGAGAAAAATTAATTTAAGACCTCAAATGTTGTACTTTAAAACACATTTTGACATTCTGGTGTCATCAGTCCTAGAAGAGCGTATTTCACAGAATTGAAACTCATCTTTCACTTTCCACTTTGTATTCCTGTGCTCTACTTTCTTTTCCCATGCCTTTTCTGTGTTTTGCTAAAAAGACAGATGCAGTTCAGTACCTTTTTTTCTAAAAGGCATGTTATACAAAGAAGCTCTGCAGTGAAACCTTTTAAATCGTGAAACTCCTAAAACTTTTGTTTTTCTGTTTCCCCTATTGCTCTCTGCCTTGACCTTTGGTTCCTGTATTTTAGGATACATAAGAAACAGAGTCAGAAACTGATTTTAAGAAACTTTACTGGGTTACTTTGATTCTCCTTCTTACTTTAATCCTTCCAGAGACTAATGGTGCTCCTAGGAAACGCTGCAGCGAGTCTATTATTAACACAAGGAACCAAATCCAACCGTGATTCTAGCAGGAAGCAGCGTACTGCAGTTTAATGAATTTCTGAGATCAGTCCTTAAGTCATCTTCCTCTATCCTTAATTTGTTATATGGAAACTGCTGGTTTTACATGTGTTCCAGTTTTGGAGAAAAAAACAAATTGATGATCTCTGAAAATGTGTATGGTGTTAGTTGCTAGTTTATTTAAAAATGGATGGTAAAGCTCCAGAGAAAAACATGGTAAAATGTGTTTGCCCAAATGGGAATATTTGGAGTTTTCCCCCACTTTTTTCTTCCGAACAAAATCCAGTGTGCTGCTGTCAAGTCCTCAGTGATTTGCAATCAGATGTTTCCAGAATCTGTCACAGTAATTAATTTGTGTGAATCTCTTCAAAGAAGCAACTTAAAAGATATTTTCCTTTTAATTGCTGCAGTTTGGTACTAACCTTCCCAATGGTTTGTTCAGCAGCAGGCAGTGCAGGGGGGAGCACAGTGAGCTGGCATTCAGAAGTTGCTTACAGCTGGAGGCTTTTCCCTTCCAAAATACTTTGTAAGGTCAACAGAGGGGTGAAAACTCTGTAAAATTCAGAGCAACTGGACTGTGATCAAACAATTCTGCAAGTGTGTGCCCCGAGTCTCTCACGGTTCATCCTTGTTCTGTTTGGTGAAATACTTTGAAAGAGCTGATGTGACATCAGTGTGAAGTGTAAAGTTATACAAATAAAGTCATGTATTCCTATAAAACCCCACCTCTGGAGATGTATTAGGGCATAGAAATTTGGGTTCTTTTACAGTAGCTGATTTGTCCTTCCTAGTGAGGTTTGCCCGTGTTTGAAAGGGTCTTTGTTACACTCTTTGGCTCGTCTTGCCATTGATACACAGGTCTGAGGTTTTCCTGTTCAGGGAAAACTTGGCTGCACTCACCGTGCTGCCCCTAGTAAGGCTCACAGAGCAGAGAGTTGTCTTGGAAAGTGTAACAGATTGGGTTTTATTCAGCTGGTATGTTTTGGACCTTTACCGTGTTCTCATTTATCTCTCGCTCACAGAAACACTCTAAAATGGCAACCATGTAATCTTTTTTAGATTGCAAAGTCTTTGTTATGGCTCCAGAGTTTGATGCCTGATGCTTTACTGTGTGCTTTGATCCCGGTTTTCTGGTTTTTGTTTTTGTTTGGGTTGGGTTTTTTCCCCCTGGTGCCTCTGGAAACATTCAAAGTCCTGATTATTTTCAGGAGCTAATATAACTTTTTACAGAATCAAATTGAAAAAGGGCTTTGTTAGATTAGTGAAGCATACACATGCTTTACTTCATCTGCAGAGTTGTTTTTTGCTAAATCATAACTCTTCTCCATGAAGGCATGGCTTTAATAATTTTACTTTCTGCCTCCAGGCTGGCTCTGTGAACAAGGAAAAGATTCCTGGTGATGCTTTATCTGAAACATAAGGGTTCCTCTGTTGTTTACTTGGTTTCTGTGGTTCATATTTGAGTTATTGTCTGAATTCAGGTTATTTAGGTGTGATAAACTATAGCAGTTGCAAGAAGCTTTGTCTCCTTGTTGAGAGCCACATGTAGTATTTCAAATAATTGTTCTTGACTTCAGTGTTAGTGCTCAAGGGAATGAGGATGAGCAGTTCCATTTGACTGCTGCTCCATTTGCAAAGCTTCTCTCTTGTGGCTCTGCCCCGTTTATCTGGAAAAGCAGGAAAAGTTTTCGGGCTACAAGACTCCTTTAGGTGGATTCTGAGTTTCAGTGGTCAGCTGTAATTTCCTGACAGGTGCAAACACTTGGTCCTGAAGAACGTGGTCACTGTGGCTTAGATTTAGCACAGCCTGGGTCTTAAACGTTATAGGTTACCCGAAGAAAGCTCAGCTGTCTTGGAAGATACTACCAAAGAAAATTCAGGAAAAGGGGTTAACAGTGAGTCTGCAAAATATTTCTTTTGTTATTTGAGTTTGAGTTAATAGAGTTTAACTCCGTAGAGTGAAATTTTTGTGTTTGGGCTGTACCAGGAACAGGTAGGAAGCACAGATTGTTGTGCTGGGCTCCCTAAGAAAGACAAACTCGGTGACTTTTTGAGTTGGTGCATTACTCATTGACTACCTTGTATTCAAGGAAAAATCCCAGGTACTCTCCTGGTGATGTGACTGTTTCTGTCTTGCCCAAGCGTGGGTACGGCCCCTGTCCAAGAGGTTTAGAAGGCAGAGTGAAATCTTTGCCAAGTATGAAAGACAGGTATGACAGGCGAGCCCTCTTGGCATGCAATTTCGTTTCTTATGCAGCTATTTGAAGGGGCAAGCTGCCAGCTTTCCATGTTAGAGGGAAGATAATTGCCTAACAAGGTCGCTGGGAACAAGGAATACTGTGGGATAGAAATTTTGTCCTGTCCCTTGGTGGAACAGATCATTTCATTTCATTACATGCTGGAAGGACCCACAGGGCCTAAATCATGCCACTTCCAGACACTGTGTGTATACCATGTCTCCCACTGCCAGCCAGAAAAATGAGTTTATGAAATGTTGGAAAGGGCCCAAATGAAGATTAATATGCAAACTAGAACTGAGACTAGAACTGTGGTAGCTTTCTTAAATGTGTAAAGACAGGAGGAAGGTGGGGGGGTTGTTTTGTTCTCTTTAATTTAGTAGGAATGGTGTCTTATTTTGGGGGGAGTTTTTTTGTTTGTTTGCTTAAGCTGCTCTGAAGATAGTGTCAATAATTTTCTTGTTCACTGTGTTTGTGATTAAAGTAACTCAAATTTTTTTCAGGGTAATTTCACAGTGTCATCGAGATGGAATTATTTGCATTTTAAAAGAAGGAAATAGTTATAGGAAAAGTAAAAGTTTCTCATCTACTAAAGATACTAACTTCATACTATAGAGACAGCTATACCAGTGTCTTCAGAGTACATTTCAGGTGATTTGTAGCCATGTTCTGGCTGAATAAAGAGCTGAATTTTTTTTTTTTTTGTGAAACTCCTCTGTCCCCTTGAGGCAGAAATCCTGCCAAGTCTGTGGAACTTCAGTGTCATGATTAAAATTAGACATACTTGCAAGTAACCAAAACCACATCTACTAATCGGAGAGGTTAAGCAGCTTCAGTGGAGTTTGCTGGCAGTCGTGCCCGTAGTGCCTGTCAGAGGCTGTTTGAAATGAGTCATTTGGGTAACAGAGGTCATAATTCAATTTGTAGTTGTGTACATGAGTACACAGAGCACGGGAACCACCTGTTAACTACTTCTGCATTAGAATCTATTTTTACTGTCATTCAAAAATGTATTTCCAAATGGAGAGGAGCAATCTGAAAGAGGTATCTGCTTATATAGGTTAAATTGCATGTGTTTGTTCAGATGGAGCTTTATCTTCCTGATGCCACACTGAAATATTTATATGGGGCTCAAATAATGCTCATGGAATAGACACAATTAACTGTCGGTCAACTTCCAGAAAAATTGCTGAGTGTTTTCTCAGAAGGCACCATCCTTCCGCTTCCTGGCAAATGAGGAACCATTGCTTGGAAATAATCCAGTGATCCAGCCAATGAATTTCCACAGCTCAAATAGTGATCAGCACCTGGTGGAAGATGAAAAAAAAAGTAAATAGTTGGTTTTCTGCTTTTGGTTCCTTCTGAAACAAAAAGGACACAGCTGCCCTCACAATAAGATGAAGAAAGGAAAAAAAAAAAAAAAGGGAAGAAGGCCTTGACTAAAATCTTAAAACGGTTTGATGCTGCTGTTGTGTCAGAGCATGGTCACGCTGGCCTGACTGGAGCCAGGAAGGTCGTACTGGTGGCATAAGAGCTCTTGGGGCCTCCCCCTGCCTGTGCAGCCCAGGACCAACCCTTTCTTCATCTCCCTCCGTGCAGCAGGCATGGCCCATCACTCCAGTCCCCAGCTCAGGGGGGATAAATTGGTTTTGCTGAGCCTGCTGAGGAGCTGGGGTCCCAGCCAGGGTTGGTTTCTCCATCATATCTGTTCTGGCAGATGCTTCCTCCTGAGAAGACCTGTCCTTGTTTAGGAGTGTGGCTGAAGTGGCTGTGGTGGTCCCTGGAACACATCCCAACAAGGACACTGCCACTCAAAGGAGCATGGTCCAAACACTCACACTTGAGCTACTTATTCCCTTAAATTCTGGAGTGCTTCATTCCCAAGATGCAGCACAACTATTTTCCCTCCCAAAGTACTTAATTCCTATTTTCAAGGCCTAGGAATTTTCAGTATCCTATCAGTGCACTCATGGTGTTGATGCTTCTTGCGTTTACTGCGGTTTTTAGTAAGTTGTGTGTTCCCATGTACTCTCCCACAGTTTGTTTGAGCAGGAATGTTTGTCTGTAAGCTGTGCCAAAAAGAGGGGTTAAAATGCTCCAGAAGTGATTAACCGAGCTAACTGAGGAATGATGAGAGGAAAAGAATTCTTCTAAATATACTTAATTAGGGTTTGTCACTTGAAAAAATTGTAAGCAGACTGAAATCTCGGGTAATCCAGAACTCTGTGTCTACAATCTGTGAGTTTGCTTGAGAAGGAAGAATCTTACATGTTGTCTGTATTCCAAAATCCAGGCCACCGAGGTCTGTCCCCTGGATGATTAAGAAGTAGGTGAAAGCTAGCAACAAAAGTAATAATCTCCAAGTTCATGCCCATTTTTCTGTCCCACCTGTAGCCTGTATTTAATCCCATGCTGGATACAGTTGTCATGCAGGGATCTAAACTCCCTTAACAATTTTGGCTTTCAAACATGTTTGAGTGGCTTGTTCCAGATCTAGATCTCTCCTTTTTGCTCTGTGGGTTGGCTCTCACTGACTTCTCTCGGCACACTGTGTGGTCCAGAACATTTCTTTTGCCTGCTAAATACCTATGAGGAAACAATCTTGAGTTCTCCAGGAGCTCTGGTTATCTCTGTCCATCTTCAGTTATAATTTGGATTGCTTGTGCTGTTGGCTCTCAGTGTCCTGTGTGAGTCTGTCTCCTGTTAGATGCTTAAGGATTATTTATGGAGTGTTTGTAAACTTACAGGCAGCGTGTCTGGGAATGTTTGGTGTGTTCCCATGGAGCTGAACTGTATTTTGACAGCTGCTTGATGCCACAAAGCCTCCAGAGCCTACTCCTCTCTGTTCCTTCACCATGTAGGTGACTTGTGGTAGTTGTTCTGCAGACACAGCTGTGATTGACAAGTTAGATTTTAAAATGGAGGCTCTTCCATGTATCTGTTATTTGTAGGATTAGTTCAGACCAAGTAGTTTTGCTTTCCTCTGTAAGTATGAGCCGTTTGTTCAAAATTGAGTTGGGAGTTGGTGTTAACAAATATTTTTAATATTAAAGTTTGTGTTGTCAGTCTTCAAATTAAAGCACTTTGCCAAGTATATGTATTGTTTTATTAGAGCAAACTAAGGAACAGGGGAGTTAAAAGGTTTCTCAGGGTCATAGGGCATTCAAGATCAAATTCAATGGAAAACAGTACAGTTCAACTTGGGACCTTGTCTATTTTTATGGTTACTAACACTCCTCTCTGTAGTAGCAGAAGTCACCAATTGCTTCTCTGCAATCTAATGTCTCCCTGTTGTTTAGTTTTGGACATGAAAATAATGTTTCAGTCATCATTTGTAGTGAGTCCAGTGAATGTTGAAACCTGAAAGAATGCTGCTCTTTGCTGCTTGAGAGGTGCCTCCTGAAACTCAGGTGAGCGGGGCCTTGGCCCCAGGAGGAAAAACAAAGAACCTGGGCTGTAGTGTTCCTCGAGGTAAAGGATTTTTTGGTTTTGAGGTGTTGTGGAACTTTTGTCAAAATGATTCCTTACTTGTGTGTAAGGGAATGAATAAAAGAATGAACGTGTTGTAAGGCTGTTCTTGTTGTTGGTCTGTCTTTGGGTACCCTCCAGTCAGGTGAGTGAGTAGATAACATGAAACTCTTGCTAACGATGGTTAATAAACCAGGAAGAGAATAGGATAGAATAAATTTAGTCTTTCTGTTTTAAGTTCTCTTTTTTTCACTTCCCTGGGTATTTCCATTCTCCATCATTCCTTGTATTCAGCTTGGTTAACTTATCATTGTTTATTATAGGGGAGGCTTGGGGGTTTTCAGGGTAACAGTTTTGTAGGATAAATAGGTTTCACTTAACACTGTGTAGGATATCAACTGAGAACTTGCCATTTAAGGCACTACTGCCTTCTGCATCAAGCCTGGCCTGTAGTCTCCTTACCCCAAACTAAAATGCAGTTACATTCATGTGTCCTTCAGCTCTTCAACAGATTGTCCTTGTGGTTGATTCAAACATCCCACTTGTTGCAAGGCCCTTGAAAGAAAAAACTTTGGGGAAAAACATCAATTGGTCTTATAATTTTATAAAAGTATTTATCAAAGGTGAGTAGACAGTCTACAAACTACTTGAGATGCCCCTTGGGTATTAAGTTTGGTGAATTTGTTTGAGATTGAAAAAAGGACATTGAAAGGGAGCTTTAATAAGTGTGATGTTTTCATGAGTGTTTGTAATGGCCGATTACCTGTCTGTGCAATCCTGAGCTGTATCCTTACTCAGCACTCCTGCTCCTTGGTTTATGAGTAAGCACGGAAGTTGGGAGTTTCCACAGGAATTACTCATATCCAGGAGGAATCCTGAGAGCCTTGGCCCTGTCTGATCATGGAAGCAAATTAATTATCCTGCATGGGTAATGCATCTTTGCAAAATCACAGAAAGAGTCTTGATTCCCTTTGCTGTAGGGGACGGGAGGAAGGTTCTGAGTATAAATTCAGTAACTCGTTGCCTCAGAAATGTGTGGAATTGCTGTTAGGAACCTGTCACTGGCCATCCTGACACCTTGCCAAAAGTGTAATATTGACTTTTTGATGAGTGTTTCTGAAAGAAATGGTAGAACTCTGACTTTTAAGGGTTTAGATGATAATCCTTAGCTATGATGAGGTATTGCTGCCTGTCAATAACCATTTGTGCAGCTTCTCTTTCTGGCAGGCAGGTGGTGGTGATAGGAAAAGGGAACAGAGGAAGGGAGGTCAGCAGTAAATGGGTCACAAACCCGATCCTTGAACTTTTGATTCTCTCATGCCAGGATCTTAAATGTAATACTGTGTTCCGCTGAACTCTGTACAAGTGCCTGGAATAGCTGTTTCTTTGTGTAGCTGGTGTGATTTCACTGGGAGATGCTGGAAAAGTTCACACTGTGTATTTTAAAGTTGTTACTGAAAATTGTTTAGAGATGCTAATCGTTCTCTGTTTGGAGAACAGAAATTAATGTTTCCATTGTGGAGCATGCTGGAAGTTTATTCTGAATTAAGCAAGAGCCACAAAATATTTACTGTCAAGAAAAACCAAACTAAACAGTGTTTTCTGTAGGCAGAGTTTATTGTACTTGCTTGTCCTAAAATTTAACATGGTGTTGGAAGTTAGTTACAAGCAATGGGAACAACTCTCCCCCACTACTGTCTAAATCTCCTAAACTGCTTTTGTATTATGCAGTAGTACAGATTAATGCTTGAAGTGCTTCTATTTTGATTTTACATTCAAAGATTGAAAGTAAAACTAGAGAACTACTCCAGATCTGCTTTCAGGGAGGGTGAAGAATCTACTTCTTGGGCAGTGCCTACACTATGTACCACTGTTCCAGAACAGTACTAAATACTTGTAGTATTGGTTACTTGTTACATCTGAGTCTTTCAGAGGTAGCAAGGTGGGGAAATTGTAACAAAGTCCAGAATAACTGGGGATTTAAACTCTGGTAACTCCTAATGCCCTGATTTATACTAGGATTCTGGTGTTTATCCACACTGCACTGAGCCTTGTAGCTAACATTAAGCATTTTGGAAGAGGTCAATGTGCAAATCCAGTTTGCTGTGATTTCAATTCCATGCATTAAGGTGGGTTGATAAGAATATGATTAGCACCATTTTTTAAAAATGAACCATTTTCAATTTGTCTTAATTCTCTCCAGAGGGTGTCCTCTTCGTCTGCCTGTCCATCATCCATTGTAAATGAATGCTTTTGCTAGAAAAATGTTATTTGCAATAACAGGAAAGAATCTATCTTTCACTTCTTTTTCTATTTCTTCTTTGAGAAGCTCTTGTTTTATTTTTCTAGGTACCCTTTTACCCTGTAAGTAACGGTAGGGCAGATGCAGGCCTTGTTCTGGAGGTTTCTGTGTAGTTTTTGTGGGTGATGTCTGAAGTCAGCAACACAGGGTTTGTTCTCCCTTTTCCTTTTTAACTCTTCCTCTGGAAAAGAAAACGAAAGCAGCGTGAATAGTTTCATATCATTTACTTGAGATGTGTAAGTTGTTTCTTAAAATACCGTATTTTTTTATACTCAACTAAAATCTGCAATCCTAACAAAATAAGGGAAATAGTTTTACCACTGAGCAAATACTAAAAGACATACAGCATTTCCATCAGCAATACTGGAAACTTTTCCTCAGTTTCACTTACAGAAGATATGGAAGTTCAGTTTTGCCTTTTGGCTGGGGAGCTGCTCTAAGTGTTTGTATATTTTGATAGTCAAGATTGCATCAAACTTTACTATATTCAATCGATATACGTTGGAAATCAAGATGGCTTTATGCAATATTTTCCTCGTAACTTTTTAAAACTAAAAAAAAATCCTTACTGATTCAGTGGAACAAAATGTTAATGAGAGGAGATAATTATGAAAATTGTTCTCCTTCCTCAGGATATCCGATCTGTATGCGTGTGATGCATATTTGCACATCTCACCAGGTACGTGCTCAGTGCACGTCTTCGATGAACGTGGGGTGCTGACAGCTGCAAGAGAATCGTGAGGTTCTTTTCTCCTTTGACAGCTCCTCAGATGAATTTTAAGTGCTGATTTTCTGTCAGAAATAGGTTTCATAACTTCATTTCCAGGGGTGGGTTTGGTTTTAGAGCAGTTAAGAAAATGTTAGTGCACTACTTGGAAAACTGCATCTTGGACAAGGAGATACATCACAGGAGCATAAGAATTATATTTACCAAACCACTTTTTAATTAAGCATTTTCAAAATACAAGCAAATGCGTTTTCCAATATAGCTGTTTTTCACATCTGAGTAAATATTTTAATTTTTTAATAGTCCCACAGAGGCAGAACGGGGCTGTCTATTAAAGGCTGTATGTGTTGCTGTCTGCAGCTCTTTCCCACAAAGCTGAAATTCATTGGTCTGAAGTTGATTTAACTTCTGTTTACTCAGTACTGGGGACTCTGAAATTATCCAAGATGTGGAATAACTTCTTGTAAGAAGTGGGTTATGGGCATCTATTTACCTCTTCTTAATTGTGTGATTTGCTTCTCAGTCCTGGTCACAAAAACGTGTCTGTGGGTTCAGCAGTAATTGCAAATATGGAAAAAACATCATTTAGAACAGGATTTATGTACTTAGCGCTGTAGTGGAAGCAAATCTCCAGACCTGTGGGGAAAAGCCAGCATCCTGTGGCCTGGGGAGCGCTGAGTGCTGTAAACCACGAGGCAGAAAGGAATCTTTTTGGGCTAATTTGTGCTGGGTTTGTTGTAAACACCAGGAGAGCTGCTGGCCAGCACCAGCTACTCACTCGCTGCTGCGTGGAAGTGAAAGGTGTTTCAGATACACAAAATGCCAGGATAATTATAATTAAGCAAGCTGTGATTAAGCAAGCTGCATAGGAAACAGCGTGAAAGAGCCTCTTGGCACTGGAGAAGGGAAAGAGTCAAGGCAGTGTGGATAGCAGTAATTCACAGAGGAAGGATTGGGAGGCAGGACTGGGCAGACCATCAAGGGGAGATCTACTCAAGCAAATGACACCGCGTGGAAAGAGAATTTCCCACTCGGCTGCCTGGGGATGAGCAGTCTTTCCATGAAGGAACGTTTGCGTTCGGAACTGCTGGGAGCACTCTGGTTCCCATGGGCTCCACCCTGTGCCCTGCCTGTCCCCTTCAAAACCAGGACTGCACTGGGAAGGCTGGGAAGAGCATTGTGCCCACGGTGTGTGCCACTGCCTCGGGAGCTTTGGGGCTTTTCAGCTGTTTGGTTTTCCTCCTGAGCTTTTGTGTGCCAGTAGCAGCCATGCCCCATCCCTTTTAGCTGAATGATCCCACAGAAAAAAACCCCACAGCCTGCTGTCACCTCCAGTGTCGCACTGCGGTTGAACATGTCACTTGTATCAAAAGGTTGCTATAGAAGTTATTGTAGGAGCACTTCCCTGGTAGAAGAAACATGTACAGCAAAAACAGTCCGAAATAATTGGAAGGTGCAGGGAAAGCGACCAAGATTTAACTCATTTATCCATTTAGTGATGGAGAAAGTGATAGGCCGTAATGAGCCAGGAAAGCTTGTCTGTAGGAAAATCCTTGAACACTGTTGCTTCTGTGGATTCACTGGGACACCAGAGTGCAGCTGTAATCAAAGACTTTGTCTTCAGTTACTTTTTGGGTAATCTACAGCTACCCTGGCAAGCCAGTTGAAAGTATTTTTTTAGACAAGCAATGAAGTCTGTGTCTTGTTTATCAACATGTTCATCAGCACAACGACCCAATAAAAAAACAGGTGCTGTCTTGCAGTGGTGCAAAGCGAAGATCTGGAGTATTTGGTTTGTATTTCTCTGTGTATGAAATATTTTGCATATGAAAAGCAAAATTCTCATTTTTAAGTGATTCTCCAGTTCTTAGTAGGGTGAGAACTGGAGTGGAGGCTGGAAAAAGTCATGGCAGACAATACACACTTAATAATTTGATTTGCACCCTCCAGAAACGTGAGTCCTTCAGCAGTAGGAATAACACTTCTGGAAGGTGCCCTGAGGGTGCTCTTGACAGCACCCAGTCCACACAACTTCTTATGCTCTCAAAACCCAAAATAGTTGAGCATGTCCTGACATGGTTCTCTTTACAAACAAGGTTCTGGCTTATCTGAAGCTCCAGGGATTTGTTTAACTTTTTCCTTCTCATTTACTGTCTTGTATCCCAGATGTTTCAATGCTTAAAGGGTTTCTTTCCCCAAAAGGATACAAAAATGATATGTTTTTATTAATTTAGTGGAAAATCACTCAATATGGCTATTAGCAGACACGAATAATAAGTGTTTAAATCCATCAGAGTGTGGAGTTTATATGTTTAAACCACAAAATTCAGGAAAAGGCAAAAAAATAAATGTTTGCTGTTAACTTCTTATCTGGAAGATTTAAAAAAGAAGAAATTTAAAATGGTATTAAATAGTACATCTCACCCTGAGTTTACAACTTGTTCTGCAAACTCTGTGCTACCTTCAAATAGCCCAAATTTCTCTTAGGATCTCTTTATGCCTGAATTCAACTAGCTGTTAATGAGCTCTGTGTGTTCTCCCTGTATTTTTGGGAATGCTGGGCCTGCTGTAGAGCTTTATATGCTCATTTCTTCCAGAACATGATTCCGAGGGGAGGGGACAGTTAAAAATCATTTGTGATTCTATTTTATTATCTCCTTTTGCAAGTCTAAGGCTGAACCTTGAAATTACAGCAGGAGCAAGGCTGTATTAATTAAAAATAAATTTTGGTTCTGTTTGCTTCTTTCCAATATCTCCTTATCAGCCCCTGTGGCCATTCACTATTCAGCATCACCCTGTACATCTCCAGTGTGCTTATTTTGTCTCTTCATTGGAAAAGAAAGATCACAAATCACAGGTAGGGATGCATGTGTGGCTTCACTATTTATTTTCAGTTTATAAACCATAGAAAAAGGTCTTGATTAAGTTGACTTATATTGGTTATTTACATTTCTTTTGTGGTATTTGGCCTTCACATTTCAGTAATAACACAACCAGAATGAAAGAATAAAAGGATGATTCCTCCTGAGCAGCCTTTGAGTACCAGGAGATAGCAAGAGGAGGAGCATCGTGCTCAGAAAGGCAGATCCAGCCCATCTTAGAATGGTTTGGGTTGGAAGGAACCCTAAAGGTCATCTCAAAAAACCAAACCTAATAACCCCAGTAATGCCAGATGCAGCCAGGAGGGTGAACTGGATCTATTCCTACAACTCCATACACAGTTAATGAGCACAAGTTCTGGTTCATAACTCCTGCAGCCTTTTCGTTTGAAAGCCTTGATCACAAGCACATTCCATGAGCTGAACCATGATCCCTCTGGTGAGGTTATCTGAGCAGCACATTTCCAGCCTGTATGAATGATGATACAGTTCTCTCGGCTAATGAATATTCTGCTTTTCCAGATACTTGGGGGATTAGGTCATAACTGCTGGCAGTAGGATAGATTTCTGACTTGGAGGCTTGTGCTCTTTGAGAGGCACTTAGACTGCATGATCTGCTGATGTTTTCAAAAGAGCAAACTAAAATTGTTTTCTTACTGCAATGTTTTAGAAGGCATTTTTTATATTTCTATTTAAAGTCCAGTTTCTTTATTTCCATTTTTTTCCCTCTTCATGGTTCACATAGATACATTAACTGAGTACATTTAAAATAAGAAAAATTGAAAATTCCTTTTTTTCTTAAACTGTTATTGATGTTCTGTCTTTATGGTATTTGGCTTTTTCAGTGTGAAGGGAACTCAGTGGAAAATATTAAAAAAAAAAATACCCAAACATAAAACCCCTCCAGTGTTTTGAAGAGAAAGGCAGTGTTTTCTGTTTGGTTTGAAAATATGTTGTTGGCATTTTCTATTATTCTTTCTGAGAAATACATCTCAATTTCCCGGAATCTTGTAATTGAGCAGAAAATCATTGAATTCTGGAAGGGTTTGGATTGGAAGGAACCTTAAAGATCATCCAGTTCCACCCCCCTGCCACAGGCAGGGACCCCTTCCACTCTCCCAGGGTGCTCCAAACCCCGTCCAACCTGGCCTTGGGCACTTCCAGGCATGGGGCAGCCACAGCTCCTCTGGGCACCCTGTGCCAGGGTCTCACCACCCTCACAGCCAAGAATTCCTTCCCGATATCCAATCCATCCCTGCCCTCTGGCATTGGGCAGCCATTCCCCCTTGTCCAAAGTCCCTCTCCAGCTCTCTTGGAGCCCCTTTAGACACTGGAAAGCCAGAAAATCTCGCCTGTTATAATGGATCCTAGATAAAAGTACTCAAAGCACGAGGTGCAGGATCGGCTTGGCGTGTATCTCCTCCATTAGAGGAGGAATATGCTGCTGGAATGTGCCTGAATGTGGATCCCTGCCCTCTTGATTTTCGTGGTGCCTAAACAGTTACTGTACACTGGATTTCCTTTGGCTATTTTCCTTTGGTTTGTTCCTTCTGAAAGCTGTGACTAGCTCAGCTGTCTTCACGTACTGGTTGTTACAAAAAAGTCTTTGAGGCCTTTTGCAGAATGATTTTCTTCCTCTGAAGAACTCGTATTCACATGATAAACCTGATGTGCAGTTTTGCAATTCAGTCGTGCTGACTAAAAACTGCCCAATTTCTTGAGCATTGCTGAGGAAGTGGGAGCTGGGAGCTGATCGGGGGCTCAGGCTCAGCACAGCTCCTCCAGTGCCCTCTGGAGTGACACAGAGCCAGACCTGGAGTAGAGCTTGGCTACAGGGTGTAGTATTAAGGAGAAAAAGAAGTGTAACTTCATCCCTTCCACATAATAGTTTGGGTTTTTTTCTCTCATGTGGAAGGGGTTGTGTTACTTAATTGCAGGAAAAAACCTCAACCTCTACTTATTCCCCATGACAAAGGGGAAAAAAGCTTCCTAATTAGACTTAAATTATGCATTGCGTAGAGGAAAGCCATGGTTTGCCTCCTACCTAAATATTTTGGACATGCTCCCCTTTCATATCATGATTTGATATTAATGAATTGTTCATTCACCTGGAGCTTCATAAGGGTCTGTCTAGCCAGCCCCGTTGTATTAATCCTTCCAAAATGTTGTTTCAGTTGTGCTTAACAAATTCTATCAGCTTGTGCTATCAGAAGAAATTAACAGTCTTTGGGCTTCAGGCACCGCTTATTCTCTTGCCTGTTTCTAATATCTGGTGTTTGGGTTTGAAGTTCATGGAGAGGATTCGTTTGCATTTTTGTTTCAAGCTTGATTTTGGCAATGGTGACAAACGATGGCCTGCAGTGTTTTCATGTTCACTCCTGGGTGTTCACAGAGGAAGGAGAACTCGGGACTCTAAAAAAAAATGTTTAAATGGCTATTTCTTATGCACTTCTAAAGAAGAAACAGCTGACAGTACTTCCCCCTTCTCCCCACCAAGTAGTGGTTGTGGAATATTGGAAAAGCCAACTTTGTTGCTCTAAATGTTCTTTCTCCGTTTCCAAAAAAAGGACGTTCAGTGTAAAATGCTGTTTTTATCTTGCAGCATATGCTGCGTGACAGCCTGGCCTGCTGCCTCTTTGAGAGTCCAGAATTTCCTCAACTTACTGATCTTCCAGTGTAAAACCCAGATTTTTCATCCTCCGCACAGTTGAAACCACTTTAAGAACAGTCAGCTATTACTGAGCTAATCATGTTATCCTATGGTCAAACAAATTTGGCTCTGTGTCATCCTAAAAACTCCCAAAATCAGGTCTGTTCTACCTCTTCCTTGCCTCCAATCTGCACCCCCCTCAATCTGCATCCCCCTTGAGCCTCCAGGACTTTGTGCTGCCAAGATTGAAAGAATTTCCCTATTTAGAAAGATGTTTCTGGTGCTCGTATTTTGAAAAGTTTCTCATTGTAATGATAAGGAAAAGCATCAGTAATTCTTCTTGCCTTGAAGGGTGTTGGGGAAATACCAGCAATTTAGACAGCAGCCACAAATTTAGGCAGTTTGGGGGCTGCTGAGGAGGCAAGAAAAGTGTGGAAATTTGGAAATAATCTGTTCTCCTGGCCAAGCTGGGTGAAACCAAGGAACATCCCTTGCTACATGGTTTATCTGGATGGATTCTTCTCCAGAGTGTTGCAACACAGTGACGGATTTTATTATGTAATTGTTTCTGTCTCTGGCCTTGGCCTAACCCAGCAAAAGCAGAAGTATCTGAAAGAAAATATTTGGGCAAGGAAGGGAAGGAAATGGTAGCTACACTTTTTCCAAGCTGGGCTAAGGACTCTGAGACACTCTATTTGTACTATTAAAAAAAAAAAAAAAAACCAAAAAAAAACAAAAGAAACCCACCCAAAATAAATCCCAAAACTTGCATCATTTACACTAGAATTCAGTGTGTAGAATGGTCACTTTGAAATTATGAATCAGAAAAAAAAATCATTTGCAGTAAGTTTAACAGGAAGTAAATTGAATTGTGAGTTAAATTTTTTT
>VYZT01061280.1:10602-45631 GCA_013400735.1 Pomatostomus ruficeps
ATGCTATTATTTCTACCCAGAAAAAGGGTCTGCAGGTCCAGGATGGTGGTAGTGGGAAAGAACATCTGGAGGCTGGAAGGTAACCAGAAATCAGGAACATCTGGAGAAAGGGCTGTGGAGAGGCAGGAATAGGGTGGGTTCCAATACCCTGTGCCATAATGCCCAACCCCAGATTTAGCAGGGCCACTGAGTGAGTTTCTGTGGTTGCCAGTGCTTTATGCAGCATTATTGTTGCTTTGTTTTGTTTCTGAGGAGAATTACAATCTGTTACTGTATTAAATACGGGGTTTGTATGTGTGTAGAGGTGTGTGTGTGTGTTTCTCCTCTGCTTTAAGACACAGTTTTCAGCTTCAGAAGTAATTTTCAGATTCAGAAAGGGTGGGAGAGCCAAGGAAATGTGATTTGTTTGTCTACATTATCTGGGAACTACATGACTTGCTGTTTCCTAGGGAAAGCTCTATAATTTGATTGCAGATCTATATTTAAATGTGGGAGAGAGTCTAAAGGGGAGCTGACACCTCCACTGTAAAAACTCAGATAATACAGACTTCAGGAGTTTAGAGTTCAAGGTATTTACATATTGATGTTTTCCAGCCCTGGTTCAAGCAATCTAACAGCACAGGATTTGCCACCAAACGACTGTTTGGTTTGGGGGTTTTTCAACTCTCATTTAAGTGCGAATTCCTAGATATCTGAATTTACAAAGGCAGGTCCACTGGATTTCCATTTGCATATTTTTGGCAGCAGTCCACCTCATTAATGCAGGAGAGAATCAGCCAATATTATAAGAAAAACACATATGACACTCAAGGGAATTAGAAATATATTGTTAATTTGACGGAGTGTTAATAGGCCCCCTAATGTCACCAGTTTTTCCTAACAGTTGTCTGCAATGTTTATTTCTTGTTGGACCAACAAAATCGTGGTTCATATTATAGATGTGAGCTCAGAGATGGTGGCTCTTTAAGAGAGATGTGCTCACCAGTAGGTGTTCAGCGTTTAGTACTCCTTTTTAATCAGAGAAAAGTCTCTAAGTCAAAGGAGGGAGGAAATCAAACTCTGACTTAAATCTCTCGTGTAGAAGTAGATATTATTTTTGAATGATGCCTCCTGAGAAACTTTCCATTGACCTCTAAAGCAGAAGGGCTGCAATGGAGCGGTTATCAGGTTTAACTCTTGTGACCCACAGCTGAAATCATTGTAGACGAGTGGCTATGGGGAGATTAAATTCAGAATGTCCTGTAAGCTGAAAGAAATATGAATCTAAGCAGTGCTCTTTAAGAAGCATTAAAGAGTGTGTATAGAAACTTAAAATTCCTCTGTGTTAAGTTACTTGGTATTCCTTTTCCATTCCTCACAGATTTATGAAGAACTACACCATTATTTTTGACCTTTTCCTACTAAGGGCTGGGAGGTTACAAGTTTTGCTCTGGTAATTACCTATCAGTCTAACAAAGTAACCTTAATTAGTGGGATTTTTTCATCCCATATATAGGAATGGGGCATGGTGTGAACACACGTTATTATGATTTAACACCTCGCTCAGATCTCATGTATATCCTTTGTCTTCTGCTGTCACCACTGTAATTAGGCAGCAGAGGTGCAATATATTCAGATTTTTGTCAATACCTGCCCAAAGCTCTAAATGCATGCGTGATAGAAATGAAGGCTAATATGCAAAGAAAAGCTGTAATGACCATTGTAGACAACCAAGCTCTGTTTAGCTCACTGCAGTGAGCTCACTCTGGTGCACAGGCTTTGCTTGTGTGAGCGCTCTGGTTTCATCAAGACGGATTATTGCTTAGAGAGAGCAGGGTTTTACTCTCTTTCATTTTAGCACAAATCTGTTTTATCTTGCCTCAACCTGGCTTTTGATTAGAACAGGTTCAGAAGTGCTGCAGACAATACTTGTATCACATAATCTGTGGATTTCCAGTTCAACTTGCACTGATTAACCAACTTCATTATGCACAAATCCCAAGCAGGCAGTCCCATGCATCCCTGTGCCCTGCTTCCTCCCTCCCTCTGTACCTCCAGTGCACTAGGACTTGAGAAAACATTTTCTTGCTGAACACAGGGGAGAATGTTTTCCCTCCTTCTCTGTCCTTACACACCGGGATTACATATGCCCAGTTATTTTGTGCAAATGTCACAGGAAAAAAAATGAAATTAATCTACGCAACTAAGTATTGCTAGAAATACTCATCAGATAAAAGATTGGTTTGCACAGTTTCCTAAAATGTTCCACTTCTTTCTTATTTGTTTCCCATCTAGCAATGAGATCTCAGTCCCCAGAGAATTTCTCCTCCTGATCCCAAGAGCAAGATTTATTCACTCAGAGATTAAAACCCATGCTGTATGATACAGGTAACTAATCACATAACTCAGACACTGACTATCAAATAATTTCAGTGAAATCTCTCCACCAAAAGAGAAAAGCAGCACAAAAGCTCTTATGGATGAAATGGGATTTTTTTTTTTTTTTAGGTCTGCCAGGAGACAGTCAGAAAGCAGGAAAAAGGCAAATTTTGCTGAATAAGTTATTTATTGTAAACAACGTGATGTCACCTGCTTTCTTCATCAAGCTGCTACTGCTCAGCAGATAGCACGAACAGCACTCTTAGTCTCTCTTAGTGAGACACCTGCTTTTATTACCACTTGCACATTTCCTTCAATGTTTTGTTTGGAACTATCAGCAACATTTTGTGACTGCTGCAAGAGTGAATAACATATTTTTGAGGATCCTCACTGCAACTTTTGTTGTGATGAAACAGCAGCTGTGCACAGTGAAATCTGTGAGTGACCAGTTTCTAAGAGAACTCTTCTTATATTTTACCTTTTTACAAGTTTGTGGGGAACCTCCCTCCAAGCCACCCTAGGCCACAGTTCCTGAAAGCTGTGTAGGTGATGAAAAGCCACCTGGGAGGGAAGGGATGGTGCCCCAGCACACCAAAGAGCAGGAGAATGGATGCAGAGCACACAGGACATGTCTGGTGGGGAAGGGGTGGAAAAGGATGAAAGGAGCACATGGGAATGCAATCTAAACATTGGAAAAGATAAATTATTGCAAAGGTATATATTGGGCTTTAAATTAAGTTGGACAATTCCTCCTGTTAAAGTCTGTGGATCTTCTTGGAAATAAAGTAGTAATTAGCATTAACTAGCACACACACTTTGCAAATAAGCCAAGGAATCACAGAAATTTGGTAGTTCCAGATACAAGTGACTTGCCTAAGTTTTCATCATAATTAGGGATGAAAAATAAATACTGCAAGGGCAACCGATGCTCTCAAAAAAATCTAAAATAATTCAGTGAATTGCACCTTATTCTTACCTGGTGACTGTGATAATCACACAGGAGCCAGACTCCATCCAGAAAAACAGCTCAGAGGGAGACATCTGTACTTCAAACTGGGTGAGAGGGACATTGCCCCATGTATGTGCACATTCCATCAAAATCAGAGGAAAAATAAGCAATAGAGGGAACAAGCAAAATTTTATATTAATCAAAAACATACCCTCATTAACGTCTCTGTAGTTTTCATTTTTTGTGATATAATGGTTATAATGCTCAGTGATTGACTGAAAGGTGAAAACTCTTGATACTATGAATTATCCTCTAACATAATTAAAATTACCATGTTAGCAAAGTTTCAGGAATTATTAAATGTTTCTTTAGCTATGCCTTTAAGTTAAGTAACATGAAAGTATTAAAAGCCATCTATCCCAGAGGTATTCGTCATCCTTTTCTAGATGCACAGGGGTCAATGTTCTGTAAATATCTACTTTGCACATTTTTGTCCAAGGAAAGCACTGTGAGAAGTCTCATCAGGTTGATGTGTCAACATATCCATGTTAAAGGATGCTAAAGGATGCTCTAAAAAAATAAAGGTATCAGGATAGCTACCTTATGTTTAAAACTCAAGGCTAAGAAAAACAATATAATTCAGAACTCCGAGGCAATAAACCATCTCCAAAGGTAGAAATGCAGGATGATTTCTTTTCCGCTGGTTCCTGTGCAAGTGGCAATGTATTTATTTTCCCCAACAGGCTTCCTTGCCAGAAAGGAAGATACATGGCTGAAAGTTACACAGGAGGACAGGCTTTTGCAGCTTTATTCCTGTACAAGTCATCTGGCTATAACAAGACTTTAAAAATATATTCATTTTTATGTACATTTCTATGGCATCCACTATACAATATTTCAATACTGTGCACAAACTAATGCAGGCCTAGGCACGGCTCAATTCTTACTCTGATTT
Source organism: Pomatostomus ruficeps (assembly GCA_013400735.1). Lineage (NCBI taxonomy): Eukaryota > Metazoa > Chordata > Aves > Passeriformes > Timaliidae > Pomatostomus > Pomatostomus ruficeps. The sequence goes on from VYZT01061280.1 coordinate 14,865, forward strand.
CTACCAGTGCAACATTGACTTCAATGTGCTTATTTCAGATTTTCTCTAAAGGAGTTGAAATTGGAGGCAGACTTCTCTTTGAGCAGCACTCAGAGCTATGTAGTTCAGCAGAATTTACTCAGTTTCTATTAGCACTTATTCAAAGTTGGCCACAAGTGTCAAATGAAGCTCCCATTTACAGAAATCAAGGTACTTAATTAAAATCTTACCAATAAAAAAGGGATTTTCCATTGTGTAATTGGAAGTCCAGATACTTAATCCTACTTAAAAATAACAAGTGCTCACACTTTTAAATCAAGAAGTGCCCTTTTTATTTTATTTTCAATAGTGTGTGAACAGTAAGCTCCCTATGGTTTTAACCACTGAATTCTTATGATTTAAATGTTTTTGAACTTCTGGTGAATGTTCATATTTGGTTTTGACTTTGAATTTGATTATGCCGTTTGCACTGTGGTGTCCCCAGAGCCTTGTCAGGGGAGGGAAGTTTCCTTTAGAAATCAAGATTTCCTCAGGATTAATAAAAGCAAGTAGGCTGTATCTTTTTAAACGACTGCTGGGGGGTATTTGATTTGCCAAGTCACTTGACTCAGCAGTTCAGGATCAAATCCAAAGGGTTGGACACTGCTTTTCTACCTGAGCATCCAAGGCAAACAATGAGTCACTGGGTGCCTAATGATGATGTGGAGTCTGTGTAACAGCAGCTGTAAAACATGGAGAACGTCTCTATATTGAGATACAGACTTTAGACTCTTTCTTTACAGTGGGAATCTACAGCTCATGCCCCTAATTTGACCGATAGAGAGACTGGGCTGTGGAGGAGGGGGAAAGATGTATCTCAGGTGATGCAACAGGACCATGGTAAGTCTCTGTGAAACCTCCAGGGCTGCATCCTGTGGGTCAGGCTACCTAAAAAATAATTTTTCATGGCCTCAGACTCCACAGCTCCTTTTCAGGAAGCAGAGAAGACACTGAAAAGTCCGTCATTCCTGTGGAAGACTCATCTTTTGACCAGTGGGAGCTCCAAGTGCAGAAAGATCAACCCAGCACTGTTACAACTATTCCACCATTCATTTCCAAACTGACAGCCATGAGGGTGCTCACTGAGTTTCCCGAGGTGCTATAGCAACTTACAAAATGATCAGGGAAGTACTTATTTAGACATTGTTTAAACAGGACCCTCTGGGAATTCTTTTTAATATAAGCAGAAACTAATAGAGAACTTATCCAATTTGGCTGGGTACTGTGCAGGGACTGGTGTGTGCTTACATGTTCAAATTAAATTGCCTTTCTGCTTGTTCTGCATACCAGGCCAGCCATGAATCCTTGTCTTTGAATAATTTTATCTGCAGTTTGAGATCATTGTGCTCTGTTGGATTACCTTGGACAGAGCATTTTTTAGTCACTGCTGAAGTGCAGGTGGAACAACAGGAAGCATCCGGAGCCTTGTAACATTCACCTTCTTGCATCTGAAGGCAAAACAAACTGTGAGGTTCCTCTTTGTGGAGAATTTCCTCCTCTCCAGAAACCACCATAGGTTTTGGCAGAGTCACATGCCATTTGGCAGGATTCATGAGGGTTCGAGGGCTGCCAGGCCTTCCTTTGCCAGGGAATAAAACTGATCCAAGCTCTGAAGGAGTCAATTGAGAGCGTTCCCATGGATTCTGAGAGCTTTAGAGCAAGCCTAGGTCAGAGATGATGCACCAAAATGAAGCATTTCTGAGCAATAAGTATGGCCTCATCCCCACTACACCCAGAGAAGCTGTGTGGTTACACTGGGGTAGATTCAAAAGACTGGCAGGAGCCCCTGAGGTGTCCTGGCCTTTCTCTCTCTCTGGAGCTTTCATTTGTAGGATCACTGGGACATTTCACCAGACACGGGAATAGGAACACAGCTGAGTGCAATTTTAGGGACCTCAGTGACTCACATGAGCTCTTCTAGACCTGTTTATTCATCTACTGGTACACAGAGCCAGTCAAAATGGACACGGGGCTGTCTCTGGCCCAGTGACCTCAGCTCCCAGTGTGAGTGGGAATGAGGCACTGCACACCATCCTCCAGAGTCTGGGCAGCAGCACAGGTGAACCAATAGTATGATGTGATTCTCAGAGAAACAAACTTTTAGGGGTGTGGTTTAGGGGATTTGGAGATGTCCAGTGTTGTTTACCACAGAGGTACTTGTACAATTTTTAATAATTCTCATGACCGGATATATTGGATATTACATCTCAAAACTCTATTCACCCTCTGTACCTCCTTTGCAGAGTTCCACTTACTGCAATGAGGTAGAGACTTCACTAAAACAAAACCTGTGAGAGTCCTTGTCAACTGTCCAGAATAAAGTTACCTAAACACAGTGCCTGTTTTCAGTCTCCTTTCAAAAGGAGTCATCCTTGGAGATCACTAAACTGTAAGGTTTCAGGTCTTGTAAAGATGTTTAACTCTCCTGAAATTAGGCAGCATTAAACCCTGAATCAGGGTTAAAATCCCTTTCTCTTCCCACCCCCAAGCCAAGCTGTGTGCAGTGCTCTTAGCCCAGGATCCTACTCCAAGAGGAGTCTGTTTACAACAGCACAACACAAACCACAACCACCATTTAGCTGATAGGATCAAAACTATGAATATAAGAATAGCTGTCGTGCCCTTATTCTAATTATTATCCACTTTCTCTAGCTCTCTCCAGAGATTTGAGACTTGTTTGTTGCAGCAGACATATCTATTATTAATCTTTAGGTAGTCAGTGGAATAATTTGCAGCATTCATTAAAAAGTATCACCTTATGGATTACTAAAAAGCATCTATGCTTTTGCTAATGAGCCCCAGTAGTGCAATACTTTACATATTTTATGGCCAGACAATTTTGTGATGCCTTGTTTTTATAGTCAATCTGAAAATAAATTGTTTCAGACAAAGAGGTAGTAGCCAACATGAGAGAAGTTAGCACTGGGAAATCTTGCCTCCTGAGTTGCTGAGTTATAACTGTGAAGAGATGACACATTTCCAAAGCATTCTTTTATTATTTCTAAAATCCTGCAGCCCACAAAAAATGTCAGTTATTCACACTTAGGATAAAGGATAATAAATGCAAAGAAAAAGAAGCCAGGGAATTTCAGAAATAAACTGTTCCTTCATGGAATGTTTTGTTTTGTTGGTTTTTTTCACTTTGTTTTTAAACAGGTTTCATCTGAAAATAATACAGATATTTAACACTTGCCTACTTGAAGTGGTAACAAAATCTGTATTTCATCTATAAGTAGATGGTGAAATCATTCAGCTGTCAGAAAAAGGCAGCATTCAGTGTTAAGCATTTGCTCACATGAAGTGGTTCCCTCCATGAAGAGTCACCAATTTACATAACGATTCACCCATTAGGCCTCACATTCAACCAGGAACAAGTATTTACTTCAGTTCCAAGGTGTCTTTGAGAAATAACATGCTGTCCTTTTATTTTCCCTGTTCTTCTAGGTTTCCCATTTGTCCCTTTTGCCTTTGTCCTTTAAAAATATCAGTAAAGCAAATCCCTGACAAGTGGTGGCAGCTCAGGCGTCTGGCACTGGGCTGCCCGTGTGTGTGAGCGCAGCCCTGGGGGGAGCACCTCGAGGCACTCGGGAATAATTCACTCTCCATGCCCATTAAATCTTTAGCCTCTCCCTGGAGCCTGCGACAAGGGTGCCAATTACTGTCAATTGTCGCAGTGGTTTATGTGGCAGGGACACCTGCCCACGAGGGGCTGAGCAGGATCCCCAGCAGCGCTCGTCCGTCCGTGGGGCTCCAGGGTACAAAGGATCTCGCAGGTGAGGGAGCAGCACTGGCTCCTCACAAATTTCATTCATTGCTGACACGAGCGGGACAGGAGCTGCAGCTCAGCCAGAGGAGAGGGCTCTGCAGCACAGCTCAGCTCTGCTGGGAGCTTTTCCTCTTTCCATGCAGGGCCGACATTCTCTATTTTCTTCTCTGCAAACTGACAAGAGCCAATGCTCCACTGAAAGTTGCTGCTTACACAGCTTTCCATCCCAGCAGGTGCACACTAAGCTGGTGTCGTGACAGATGCAAGTTATTTAAGTAATGTTTGTTCTATACCTCCACAAAAGAGGGCTAGAAGTAGTCCAGGAGTTATTAATTATTGCAGTTTACCATTCTTCAAATGCTTCTTAGCTTATTAAAAAGAGAGCAGAGCGTTAATCAGGAAACATCTGTCAGCTTCCACTGTCCTCATCTTGCCAACCACACCCTGTGGAGACTGGGAATAATTGCCCACAACTTGGGTTTCCAAAATCCATCTTTTGGCAGTGGACAGTTAATTTTGAGAGTAAATATGGCAAATTATATGAGCTGGTTTATGACTGAAGGTACTGATGAACCTTGGGCTTTCCCTAGCCAGGCTTGTGCACCCTGTCCTGCCTGCAGACCACACTTGGGTTTCCCTTCCTGCCTCATACATTTATATATTTCCCCTTTCTTTTACCCCAGATGTAAAGACTCACCTGGTTTTCACTGGAATAATATTTGGCCTCATTCCCTCATTTTCAGTGGAGCCTCTGTTAAAATTAATTGGTCCCCTGGGACCAGCATTTGCCGATATCACCAATAACCTGTTGTACACAGAAGCAGATTCTGCCCACCCAGGGGAATAATTAGGGAGAAAATTCAGCGTGGAAAACTTTATGGACTGTATTTTACTCTCTTCCTCACTGGCATGGGCTTTACCAAGAAATTTGCTTATAATCCTGACAGGCTAATAAACTGATTTTTATTGCCAACCAGTTGAGTGAGATCTTGTATTGTGCCACAGGATGAGATGGACAATTTCCTTCCATTCTTCTGACATGTCCAGCTATTGCTCAGTTATATTCTGTGTTTAAACAGGCACAATCACCTCGAAATCTGAATCACCCATCTGCCAGTAAGCTATGAAAACTGCAGAGTGCAATTAGTTGTACAATATAATTAGTGTATTTTCCAGGATTTCTGAGTCATGTCTTTCCAACATTCTGCGGTGAGAATTATAGAGGTGTTTCAGGCTTAGGTGTTCATGGGAATAAGATGCCTTTTGTGAGAAGCTCCTGGAAACATTAAAGGCTGTTCAGAGCAAAATTAAATTATATTGAGATATTATGCTGGATCTGAGAATTGATGCTGGATTGCACACATATAGGCACATAATTGTACACACTGGAATAAAAAAGAATAAAGAGAAACTTGTGAACATTAAAATTTTATTGTAAGTATTGCAGGGCAATGTCTTTATCTTCTTGCAAATTTAGATGCCCTTGAACCCCTAAAAAAACAAGGAATAGGTATTAAATATCTGATCTTTTAATTACATCTCACATCCCTCCAGATCTTTCCCATGCATAGTGCAAAACTAAGGTCTGAGCCCATCCGCTGTGCAGGTGCCATCCCTCCTTTGACAAACAACAGGGTTTCCCTGGGATCAGAAAACTGCAGGCAACACGGAGAAGTTTTCATCTGAGCTTCCATTTCCCATTCCTCTGACGGCTGACTCACAGCAAGTTAAAAGGGACCCCACTTTTCTCGGACAGGGATCTGGTGCCAGCCCGGCAGCCCGGCGTTGGGGGATCCCAGGGAGGGGGGAGGCAGAGCTCGGTGTTTGTGTTTGCTCTGCACAGGCTGGGCCGGTCTGAGTGCTGAACTGAGCATTCACTGATGCGGAGCCGGAGTTTTTCTCATTTAGCCAATTGCCCTGGACCCTGGCTGGGGGGGGTGCAATTTGCATAATCACTACCCAGGTACAGGCAGCGTGTGCATGCCCTGCTCTGGCAATCAGCCCCTGCTCACCCAATCAGGGATTTGCATAATCCCCTTGCAGCTCCTTCCCAGCAGCTTCTCTCTGGAAATGCAAAGCCCTCCATTCTCCTTGGCTGCTGCAATCCCTCTGTGCCGAATGGCTTCTCTGCTGCTTCATTTTTCATATGTTTTCCAGCAATAAAGACATTTATTTTGCCCCTGATGTCCATTTCCATGAAAAGAACAGAGAAAACACACTGGAATCTTTGCACACACATTGGTCTGTCCAGTGACTTCCATTCCTTTTTGATCTTATCTCTAAAGAGATAAGGGTTGAGCTCAAGGGAGGGGATTCTGCCCCTCTAACCCTCTTTAGCAAGACTCCGCCTGGAGTAATGTGTCCAGTTCTGGAGCACAGGAAAGACATGGACCTGTTGAAGCCAGTTAAGAGAAGAGCCACAAAGATGATGAGAGGGATGGAGCACCTCTCCTGTGAGGAAAGGCTGAGAGAGCTGGGGTTGCTCCTCTAGGGAAGAGAAGGCCACAGGGAGACCTTAGAGCACCTTCCATTACCTACAGGGAACAAGCTTTTTAGCAGGGACAAGGGATAATGATTTTAAAATAAAAAAGGGTCAATTTAAATTAGCTATAAGGAAGAAGTGGTTTACAATAAGGATGGTAAAACACCGGATCAGTTTGTACAGAAAGGTGACAGATACCTCATCCCCGGGAACATTCACAGTCAGGTTGGATGGGGCTCTGAGCATCCTGGTCAAGTTGAAGATGTCCCTGTTCTTTGCAGGGGGGCTGGACTAGGTGACCTTTAAAGATCCCTTCCAACCCAAACCATTCTAATATTCTGTGGTTCTGTGATCTTCCCTGTCCCATCATCCTGCACAGGGCAAGGCTCCCAGGCCATCTGTCCTGGTTATGTTTCCACCAGGAGATCCATGTCCCAACTTCCATTCCACCTTTGCAAGATGACAGCTACACCCAGGCCAGCTCCTTTGGGAATGAGAAAGGGAAAGGAGAGGAAGAATAGGGAACACAAAACTATTTATGAAGGGAGAGATCCCAAATACTTTCCTGTACTTAGTCTATAAAATTTCCTCTGCTCTTCCTGGCCTTGCTGATCTTAGACTGAAGACTCTAATTTGTTCTCAGGGCAATGCAATATGTAAAAGCAGCTGAAATGAGCTCCACAATACCAGTGTCCCTCGTGTATCCCATTTAATATTACTGTCTGTTACATAGCTATGAAATTTAGGGATAAAATCCTTGACTCCCTCAAGTGAAGTGCCAGTGAAGGTAGAAGCACACTGTACAAAAGCAGCAGTGAGTGGGGCTGATTCTCCCTTCAAATGATTTTAAATGAGGATATGTAACTTCATTTGCTTTTAATGTGTTGTACCATTACACAAGAAAATCACATATAATGAGTGCATGATGAATCACCAATCTCAGGAATAAGGTTGATTACAAACATCAACATCATCCGAAAGTTGAGGTCACAGTTTCAATCTGGAAAAAGCATTTAAAACCTCAAGGTAATTACTTTCTTTGTAAAAAAGTAAATGGTATTAACTTTAACTGCTAATGGAGTAAAAGGTGCTCCCAGCCTGGCTCCTGAGGTCATAGACTATTTGTGATATACAACACATTTTCCAGGACCTATCAAGGAAATAACCTCAGGAATGATGGATGGCACAGCCTAATGGTATAAGAAGAGTCTTTTGCTGACCAGCCAAATAGTCGTGCACTAAGATTCCCCACATTTCATGATGTCACAGAATACCGTAATCCATAAATCTTTGGTAAATGCCTGCTTATCTCTAAAACACCTACACACATTGTTGACAACGTTTTTGTAGAACTGTAAATTCTTACTAGTTACAGGTATTTTAATGTTTCTACAGCTCAGATATTTACTGTTCTGCCTTAGGAAGAAATATGCTCAAGGCAAAATTTTTACTTTATTGCTGTCTGTAATAGGCAGATATTTTTCTTGCAAGGGATTTCCTGCAATAAATACCATTGTCATTCTTATGACTGAAGTTGTTGGCTTGAAACACCTTGTCCTGAAATACTGCCTTTCCAAGCCATTATTATATAATTACTACAGCTTTTGACCTAGTTACACAAAAAATACAGGATGCAGCCCTTTTCTCTTCAGTATTCCCGAGGAAAGGACAAAGGGGAAATATTTATTTTTCAGGTGAAAAATTGTTAACTTCAAATTACCCGGAGACAGGTACAAACCCCCCTCTGAGCTGTGTCTGGGGCTGGGTGCACTTTATAGCCCCAGCAAACACCTGTGTTTGCAATGGAGAACAATTGCAAAAAACCCACAGTAGCCAAGATGCAATTCCCATTAAACCAGCCTGACCACAGAGGGACAAAGGAGCTGCTTGAAGGGGCATGAGGGTGTCACAGACTGATGGGACTTTTTTACTGCCTGAGAGCTCTGGTGGGTTGAGAGGATGAGCTCTGCAAGGTCCCTGTCTTCCATGCTCAGGGTTATGTGGTGCTTAAGGGGCAGGACTGTCCCCCAGAGTAGAACTTTCCTGTTGGATTTGTGGGAACAAAGCACACCAGAGGAAAGGAAGGGCTTGGTGGAGACAGTCCAGCCAAAACTTGTAACCACTTTCAGCCGTTTCTGAGGCAGCACAGTCCATGTCTGGGTGCTGAGTATAAACAATTCTGCTCCCTTTCACAGAGTTATCCAAACCCAAGTGCCTAAAATGCCTTCTGCATAGAGGGCTGTGGTTGGCATCACCACAAGAGACCTGAAAGAATCTTCCCCTGTCTAACAAAAGCCTAAAAGTGAAAAATTGCTTTAATATGTTCTTGGAAAAATTTAAAAAATTGCTGTGAAGCCAGGTGAGTGTGGGAGATGAACCCCGTTCTTTGACAATTCTGAACTGTTGTTCTCTTTCTCCATTGCATGTTTTCCCCAATACCAGTCAGACAATTCTAATGCAATACTTCAGAATATTGTATTTTCATAATGCAAAATGCAAAAATGCTTTATTAGTATCCCGGACCTTGTTGCAGTCATGTAGCTTAATTTGTTTTCAAAAACATATTCTTTTTTTCCCTCTGAATTATGATCTTCCTTTACATGCAATGAAATGTTTGCTTTCTTGTTCGAGTGCTGCAGCTTCCTGTTTGCAAGTACCAGAACCCACGCTCCTTAAACTGCAGTTGTTATTAATAAAGGTCTCAATGACTGACAAATCCCTACTTCATGCCTCTTTATTTTACCCATGGGAGCTAGTTAAGCTGTATTGTTTGATTTGTATACATTGATGTTCTGATAGCACTGGCCACTTCTGTTTCAGTTGGAGTAGAAATACATTCCTTGTTGGCTCCTTATTAAACATTTCTTGGGCAGCTTTTGTGTCCACTCACAATCCCTTATTTTCAAACTACTTAAACACTGCGCTATTTTTTTTGTCATTTTCTAATCTCCTGTGTCTTCTGGGTGTAGGAAGAAAAATAACTCACTTATTTATGTCTGATTCTCCCTTAACTTGCCCAGTTCTTCCAAAAAAAGTCTCTGTATAATTACCATGCTGTTAAACCATCACTCCAGAATTCCTTAGAAATTTACTTCTTATCTCCCTTGGAAGTAAATCACAGTTTAATCACCTGCCAAAGCTGGTATTAAGTGTCCAATTAAAAACCAAACCTTCTGCAGCTTATCACTTTATGCTGTAAGGAACAGGTGTGTTTTTAGGTGAGTCCTGGGCTGATTTCTATTGAATTATCTGGTAGGACTCCCACTGGCTTCGGGGCGTGCGGAATGAGGCAGATGGTGGAGGATTTCTTTGGAGTAAGGACCTGATGGATGTCTTTAGAGCCTGGATAACTCCCCCAAGGCTCATTGAAGCCTGCAGGTCCAAAATTCCCAAGGATCTAACCCTATTACATTCCTCTGCCACACAGCTGTGGATTTGCAAATTAGGCAGAACTAGAAAGAAGCATCATTAGGAAAAACTGCTGGAATAGCTGGAGAATCTCTGAGGGGCATATCCTGAATGGATGTCCCAGTCACTGGCCCAGGATTCCTAGCTCTCTTCTGAGATGGTGAACACTTGTCACTGTGCACCCAGAGGTAGGGTTACTGCCCTTCCCTGGCTGATAAATTTGGCAGAAAGTTTGTCCTGGTTGCACCTCTGCCATGGTTGTCACATTATTCATGACTATGAACTGTCAGCACAGTTTTGTGCTGACATTGTCCCAAGGGAATGTTCAGCCCATATTGTTGGGTATTAGGTGGGTTTATGCTGGAAAGCTGCTGATGTCTCCCATCACTTACAGTCATGTGCCTTGCCCTCACCTGCCTATGTTTAAAGTCTGATCCCTACCTGGTACAGCAGAGCTACTCCAGTTCTTTTTCTGGGAGACTCTGTATCTGGGGAGATAACCAGCTGGATTTGTTCTTTATCAGCCTGCAAGGATTCCATCACCACACAGAGAGACCGATTATTTAATTCATATTTGTTCTGTCCTGTTTGTGTGCAGTGACAAACTCACCTGCAAAGCTCTGTGCAGTGCCTGGGAAGTGCAGCACCCCCGAAATCCCTTCCTGACCACAAACACCAGCCCAGCTTCAGCATCACATCCCGGTTGTTCTTATCGATGCTGACAACCAAGGCAGCCTCCAGAGACTCTCCTCTCTTCCTGCATTTCCGTGGTGCTGAATAATCTGCTGCACACCCCCTTCTTTCCACATATCTCCAATTTTTAATCTCTTATGTGATCTTTACACATGATATAAGATAAAAGGTAGCTTTTCCATATCCAGAAATGGTGTCATTCCATAAACAGGCCTTTTGTCGTAAGATGGTGCAAAAGATGTTCATACTCACTCAGTAAATGCCCTAAAGGTGTGCCAAAGCACAGAAAACTGACTGAATGGAAACTTCAACTCTTCTGATTCACTCTGCTATTACCATGCACAAAGCCCTTTCCAGTGGATGTTGTTGCAAATGGATATGTCTGGGTCAGACCTGGAAGACCCTACCTAAGGAAAACTCCTGCTGAACTGAAGCCCTGGGTGAGAAGTAAAGTCAGAACCTCAAACTCTGTTCAAATAAATCAGGGCTGATTATCAGTGAGTGGTGAAATTGCAGTTTTTACACAATGATATGTACACATTTGGCTGTTTGAGTTTTTTGTAGTTACATTCATTTTTCAGTCATCTTGTTAAATGAAAAACAGATGCCACCATCAAGTATAAGAGCTCACAAAGATGGATTTACACTTTTCTTTTACTGAGTGTTTTTATCAATAATACACATGAAAAGGATCTGGGAAGTTTTATTACATTAATTTAGCCACCATAAATCAGCGCAGAATACAGAACTCATTTAAATTACCTCCTTAGGGCCAGCATAGCAATGGTGAAATGTTATGTCCTAACCCTTAGAACAGACTGGGTGATGATCCCCCTTTCAAACACTGGTGAAGTGATCACGAGTGCAGTGATGGACTCTATGATTGTTTCATTCTGCTCATCCGGAGCAGTCAGGAAAGCAAAGGCAGGCCTGGGGAAAGCAGCTCTTTGGTGATGCTGTGTTACCAGCCAGGGCCAGGGCAGAGGAGCTGTGACACTGCACACTGCTGGGTGTTTGCTCAGCCTTGGTGCAACTCCTGCTTTTGCCTGGGAAAGACAACCTGGGTGGTGAGTGATGCTCTGGAGGAGTCTTCACACAAAAGGGATTTGAAGTGCTGGGGGCCAGCCAGAAGGAAGGACACAACCCATGGCTGAGCATGGTCACTGGTGCTCCCCACCACAGCACAGCTCCAGGCAGGATGGGAGCTGCTGCAGCCTCAGTTCATGCACCAAGAGCTGGGGCAGGATGGGAGCTGCTGCAGCCCCAGTTCATGCACCAAGAGCTGGGGCAGGGTGGGAGCTGCTGCAGCCTCAGTTCGTGCACCAAGAGCTGGGGCAGGGTGGGAGCTGCTGCAGCCCCAGTTCATGCACCGAGAGCTGAGGCTTTCAGGTCTCCAGCACCGACAGCCCTGGTCCTGTCCCTCGCCAAGTCCTTGCAGCCACAGATGCTTCCCTAATCTGACCACAGCTTGCATCCCTCATCTCAGCCCTGCTTCGCAATAATCCCATTCAACTGCATAATTACTGCCATACTCAGACAACTGTATAATTTCCTCTTGTAAATTAATAACAGTAATAATAGTGCTAGTAGCAATAGTAATAATAGTAATAAACTATTGTTGGGATTTCCCCCCACAAATCATTGCTTGCTCCTTTGGCCTTCCTATGGAGATGGCCAGCAATAATGCCAAGCAGGAAATTGTTTTGTTTGACTATTGTCATATGCCTCCTAGAGCTCCTGTTGAGACCACCAGTTTGTTCCAGAGAGGACGTGTTCAGTAACTATCAGGTGATGATGACTAACTGGTTTATGGAGTCAAGTTAGTGGTCTAGAAGTGAAAGGATTTATTTTTCTATTTGCTTTTTTAATCTCAGCATCAATCCTCAGAGCCAGAGTCATCCCATTTTTGTCTCTCCATCAAGCTGTGGTTACACTGATTTGTCAAGACAGTTTGAAATTCTTTTCTCTCGTCCTTTGAGGCCAGAGGCTTCTTTGTTCTCTAATATTTTCCTCTCCTCAGTGTATTTTAAGATGATTCTCTAACCCTGTCTTGTTAAACCTAATTGGACAGGACCTCAATTGAGGTGACTACATCAAATGTCATGTTTTCCTCTTCTCTGACCACTACTGTAGCCACTTCCAGGAGTTATTCTCTTGGAGAAACTGTTTCTTAGGAAGTATAAATGTTTGGAAAACAAATTAGCTCCAAATGTGACTAGCCACTCACCCATAAGTCATGATTTGCCTTTTTTCCCAGGCTTTGTTTCTTGTACCAGTCAAAGGAAAGCTGAAAACAAAATAGATTAAATGTTTTCACAACATAGCATCAAAGGCTATAATTTTGTTCATTCACATAATTTAAACAAGATCAGACAAAGTGAATACTTGGAAGGGACCCATTCTAAACTCGCAGGAAACCCAAGTATTTCAGGAACTGATGGTGTCTGTGCGAGATGGGCAGTTAGTGCTGAAGCGATGCCACAGTGTGGTTTTCAGAGAAATTTGTGAAAAATTAATCAGTTTGAATAGATCCAGTCAAAATAAGGGAACATTTTGTACCTCAGATTTATGGCTTTGGTTAGAAGAAGTGAGATTCATTGAGTACAGCATATCTTTAGAAAGCACTTTTAAGTGGGGCTGTGGTGTTTTCCAGTCCCTGAATGTTGATCATGTATGGGGGTTTTTTCCACTGGCTCCTTTTTTGACTGAAATGCAAAGCTGTTTTCTTGATCCCATGATACTTTTCAAAGTGTTGAGTACACAGCTGAAGAAATATGCACCATGAACTAATTAGACAGTGAAAACAAGGCTATTTTCCTTCTTGTGAATTGTCTCAGCAAACACAGAACCTTACAAATCCTAACACTTTGCTCATTTACCATGCCAGCAAGGAACGACAAGAATCTTTTGATGCAAAATAAGGCTGGAGCTGCGGACTTCCCCTAAACCTTTCAAAGCCCACAGTGACCTTCTGTCCACCTTCTGTGCTGGGGACAGCACCAAAGGCAGCTGCTCAAGCCCAGCAGGACTTCAGAGACCCCAGGGCTGTGTTCCATTAGTGAGAGCAAGCTCTCTGCAAGCTCTCGCTCCTGTCCAACAGGCTCATCAAATCAAATATGTTACATCCGCTGCGCTGGTGTCCTGGTGAGCTATTACGTCACCCAGCAGGCAAAAATATTCACATTTGGATCATCCAGACGCAAACCCAGGAGCTTATTAGTGAAACTGTGTTTGGAGACATTGACTCACACTCAGTTATGTGTTCTAACAATTGCCCAATTGCAAATCATACAACCTCAGCCTTCACTTTCTCTGCTTAAATTCCTTTACGCCGCTCATGAAATCATTGATTGCTCTGTAAAGGCTAAATGAATGCCTAATTGCATTTCAGTAATGTATTTTTCTCCAAAACAATTTTTAAAACCACTTGCAGATAAACCCATTGCCATTTAAACCGTGTATAAAACATGAGTTTTTATTCAGGGTGAAATCCTGGCCCCAATGAAATCAATGGGAGTTTTGCCACTGACTTCAGTGGGGCCAAGATTTCTCCCTTGATGCACATGATATATTTTTCCTGACATTTAAAATGATGAAACAGCCCTGGTTCTGATTAGCCCAGGGTATAAATAGCATCACTTAACTGGAGCAAAATTCAAATCAAACCTCAGGCATCTTTGCTCATGCCACTTTGTTTTGCAGAGTTGTGTGCTCATGGAGAGACCCAAATGGTCATTTGGAGTCAAGGGCTTCATCTGAACCCCTTTCCCTGGATTTACCCTCAAGTGTACATCAATACACGGGGAGCAAAGGGTTAGCAAGCATGGAGGCATCCAGTCATATGTCCTGTGACATACATTTTTCCAGCGTGAATTCTTCATTAAAAGAACCCTTGATGTCTCACAGCTTGTTACCAAATTGGGCCTTGACTCTTAACATAATTTAGATGAGTTTAAAATACGCTTCTAAGAAAAGCTGCCTCCACATTTATAAAAATTGTATACCATAATATTAGGGAGAAATCTGCTGCTTGTTTTGACAAGTGTCATTTTTTTAGTATCTTATGAATATATTTTAACCTGCTGCTTTATGTTTGAATCAGCAGTTCTGCAGGAGGAAAGCAACATCGCTGGGTTTCTGAGACTATTCAATAAATTGCTTGCACATTGCACAGCAGAAAAAATTATTTCTAACCTTTCCCTAAAATTTAGGTTCCCCGTTTCAGACAGAAGGAGTCATTGGAAAGCAGAACTAATGGAGACACAGTGGCAGAGATGAATAGGTGCTAAATGTAGAGGGAATTATGGCAATCATGGCATTTACTGTGCAGAGTTAATCCATGTTTGGTTGTGCAGTTCCCTGGCCATCTTTAGCGCACCTTCCAGAGGGCTCCAGCAGGGATGGGAGCTCACAGGCCAGAGGGAGGCTCTCTCCAGAGTGGGGAGGCAGTGGCACAGCCCCTCTGCTCCTCCTGCTCCCTCTTATCTCCGCCACTGCGTTATCTGCCTCTGCAGCGCACATGGGGCTGTGATATTCCATGAGGCATGATGGAGAGTGAGGACCTGCTATTCGCCTGCTATTCAGGCAAAGCTCCCACTGGCATCTCCGAGCCCTTAAATAGTACAGCATGTTGCAAGTGGAATTGTTTATTGTGTTCAGTCAGAGCCGGCTACAGCCAGCTCTCCCTACTGACTCAACTACACGAAATCTCGCCCTCCTGTCATCCCAAACTGCAGTGCTCACTGGGCCCAGTTCTGTTTCCACTTAAATGCTGGAAAAAAAATGGAGTCAGGATTGCTCCACCATCTTCTTCTTCTCCTGAAGCTGGGCACTCTTGAAAAACAACAAGAGAGCCTGAAAGATGAAGACAGCAGGTCAGAAACAGTGTTGGTGCAAAAGTGTGATTTACAGAGCCCCAGCAGCCAGGGATGACCCGAGCCCAGGATCTGCTTTCCTGTAGCTCACCCCTCTGAAACCAGCACATCAAAACCATGGAGCAGCTCAAGGTGAATATCAACAGCAGGATTTGATCCCTGGTGGGTCAAACAGATAAACTGTCCCCTGCTCTCCTGCTTTGTGCTCCAGTGGCATCCAAGCAGAGCTCCTTGCTGTAGGTTTATCCCCAGCCATCAAAGCGCAGCTGGAATTAGGACCTACAGGTATTATTGCAATTTACTTGGCTTTATGAATTACCCTTGCAGCCTTATTCACGCACACCACTTGGGAATGCTGCGTGCAGCAGGTTGTTTTCTCATTTTAGCAGTGTTAAAATTCATCTGGTATCTCTTTCTTGCTAAGTGCAGGTAGAGACACACTCTTGACTGAATAGGATATGCTCCACTTGTGAAGTGTAAAAGCAGGTCAATAGACAACTTTCAAAAGGAACCATTTAGGATAATTAAGCAGCACATACACACCAGCAAGAGTTTATTTTGTATTGGAAGGCATGTGGTTAGGGAAACAATAGCAGTTTTTTCCCTGGAGAATGTTAATTAAATTGAACACCCTGGAAAACTGAACTATTCTTACCACAAATCTATAAATCAAACTGTTCTGTTTGCTTAATATAATGCTTTGCTATTCTAGTCACACTGAAGTGGGCCAGCCACACAATGCCAAGATATTTCCATGATGAGCACATTAGAAACACTGATTGACTATAGATCCTATGGATGTGAGGCCAAACCCGTATCTCATTTACTCCAGAATAACCAAGATCAAAATCTGGCCCACGCTGTTCAGATTAGTACATAAATAACATGAAAGGTTTGTGAGCTCTGTAGCAGATGCACTATGTACTTGTTGTTTGTGCTGTAGAAATCCCTGGCAACTCCAGTAAGGCACCAGGACTCTGCTGTGTTAGGTGCTGTGCAAATAGAGAGCAAAAGGATTTCTCTTTCTGCTTTGCCAAAGCAGCTTGAAAGTACCTGTGAGCAGATATTCACCTGCCCAGCTTCTCTCAGTGGAGTGAGGGAGCAGCACACCCTGCCAGAGGTGCAGGAGGACAGGAATTAGCAGCATGCTCTGCTTGCTCCTGTCTTCTCACAGGCTAAAGGGGCTCTTTTTGTTGTGTTCTAACTCTGAAGCTCGAATTCCCAGGTTTTATACCCAGGGGCCAGCTGAATTTTCATCTGGCATAAACCAAATTTCCCAACCGGGCTGAGGCTGCCTGCAGGGGGTTTGGCCAGCTCAGCAGCAGCCCCTGAGAGCATCACCCACAGCAGGGCTCCAGTGCCACGGTGACTTCAGCTGCCACTCAGCTCTGTATCAAAAGACACATCAAAATACACTGCACACATGGTGTAAACCTGGTAAAGCGTTTTCCTGTTTTCTTGAGCGGGCTGTGACTCAGGTTCCCATGGAAAACCCTTGCATGCAGTTGTTTCCCTTCACACGCAGTTGTTATTCATTGGAAGAAAGGTCATTTTAGCTCCAGCCTGCCAGCTTGTTATCTATGTCTCACTTAGATGCTAAATAGAATTTCAGCAAGGAAAAGATCCAAAATTTCAGGTTCTGAAAGGAACTTTGCATGCACTGAGGAAATCAGTTTAATATCTGCCTGTGTGTTCTGAAAAGCCGTGCACGTGGCTGAGCACGTGTCCCTGAGGCAGGGGCAGCCTTGGGAGCAGCCGTGTACAGAGGAATGGAGGAGCCACACCAACCTTCCCGTGGTCAATCACTCGCTGCACCAGCCAGCAGTGGATCCATATCTCCGGAAGAGGTCCCCCATCAATGGAAGTGGTCCAAGAGATGCATAATTGGGAGCAGCCCTCATGGTACACAGAAGATTTTCCGGGCCTTATTTGCATCACAGAGTTTGTATCAGTCAGCAGGGCAAAGAGACCTGGTCTTGAACAGCCATGGGAATAGAGAATTTAAAGGCCATTTTTGTCCCCTGAGCACCTTAAACTTGCCAGTGGTATGTCTGCTGTGCCCTCAGCTGAAAGGGCTCTCACTGAAGGTCACCTGCGTGGCATCCCAGCACTGAAAACAAAGGCTTCTGACACCAGTCATGACACAAAGCAGCCTCATTTCTCACAATGTGCAAGTTCTGTTCATTGGAAAATCAAAAGAGGTGACTTTTTCCACCAGTCACACAATGGCAGCCAAAAGTTTCGTACAAATTTCTGTGTTCTTTTCAAGCAATGCTCACTCACTCTCTTTCAATGGTACCTCATCCCCAGGCCAGAAGTGGAAAAGTTTCCAGTGTCTGACTTGATGGCTCCATTTGGAAAAGCAATCTTATCTTGAATTTATAAGTCTGGGTGACAGTGAGTAGGCAGAGAAAAACAGACATTTTGTGTCCCCCTAGAAAACTAAGAACAAGTGACAGTATGGAACAGAGGCTATTAACATGTGCACAGCTCTTTTACGACTTGCTGGCCTTCATTTGTGAGATAAAATGTAAAACCTTTATATTAGAGCACGTGGAGTTACTGATCTCTAATATATAGCCCAAATAAGCTACATATACCCACTGGAATGGTTCAGCTGCTACTGGATTGCAGTTATCACTTGTAAAGAAAAGACAATTCGCCAGCAGTAGAATAGTGTCCTGAGACGTACATAGCTGGAACTTTCCAAAACATGTAATTCAGCCTTTCTGAGAGAGTTATTTTTGATTCTGTCATGTATGAGTGTTTTGGGCTTTCTCACAAGAATTGCAGAAGTATGTTATATTAAGGGAGAGGTCTGGTATAAATCACACTTGTTCAGCCAGACATCAGTCACATTACAGGAAAAAATGAACACTTCTTTCGTTGTCGTGTCTGACCCCTCCAACACAGTATTGTCCCCACTAATGAGCTGAACATTTTTGCTGATTTGTTACATTTAGCAAATATAGAAGCAATGAAACCCATCTGTGTAATTTATTCATTGATTTGGACTTGAATCCAAGTGTGTTCTAAGTAGCTCTTGTCAGTGTGCATGTGTGTGAGAGAGAATAGCTCATCAAAAACAAAAAAGTCTTAAACTTACCTGCTTGAAATATTTATGAATAATGGAAAATACCCTGGATCTCCTCCTGTGCAACCCAGCAGCCATTTCAGAAATGATTTAGTGTTGAGTAAGGGCTGCTGGCCTCAGCCCTACATTTGCAGTAAGATCAAAAGATCATTTTTAGGGAGGTCTCCTGATAATCCTTTCCATTTAAAAAATAAACAAATAAAAATATCAGGGAAGGATGGAAGGCTGCAATAAAATAAAGCAAGCTCAAACCCACTTTGTGTCCCCTGTTTAATGCTGAAAATGTACATCATGATGGTAGTTTTGTGCATCCCCTATGATTTCAACTCTCTGTAAACAGTGTTAATTTGGGGTGGTGTCAATGTTTCTACTCTGAACTCTTCAAAACACTGCTGATTCCAAGTCACCTCTTAAAAATCTGTTTTCCTTTAAGCTACCCAAGGGCCTACCTTTTATTACAGAGGCAAAGTAAAGTTGTGAAGGAAGTATTTTTAAACAGTTGGTTTCAGGCTGTTTCGTTTCTATTTCCCATTTCCAGCCACTGTGGATGCTTGTTTCAGGATCCAGGGGTTGTATAAAGCCTTCCACACAAATATTCCCACCTGCACAAGCAGGACAGAGCTCGTTCTCTGCTTTATTATCACTGACAGAGGGAGGTTTATTCAGCAAAGTTTCTGGAGGGCTGAAGGTCTGCATGTACATCCTGAACTTTCCAATCACACAGCTGCCTTCTGGATGGGAAATGCAAAGGCAGAGGTGCTGAATGGTGCTCCTGCTCTGCAGACACCCTCTGGTTCATAATTCCAACGGTCTGATGCCAAACCTTATGGGATCCAAATGAAGGAAGGGGAGAAAAAAAATAAATTTCAAAAACAAGGAGAACAGATTAAACCACGGAGGATGTATTACGCTCGGCAAATGGAGTAACAGTCTGATTAAACACAGACAGGGCTCACTCAGAAACCCTTCTTTCTTTACAAGTGGAGCATTAACAAGCTGACCAGGTCTGAGGTAAGTCAGACTTCTCCATTCTGCAGATTTTTTGGGAGTTTTTTTCCCTCCCCTCACTGAGTGCTGGTGGCAACAGATTAACAGGTCACCGGACTGGGTCTGGGAATTGCTGCCAATTACCTCGTCTCTGCTTGTTGCTCCACAGTCTAATGGCATCGTTTAAAGTGCACTTCTCTCCCCACAGCCCCGCCGGTGACACCCAATAAACAGCGGGATTGATAGATGAGTCTGCCTGGGTACGTCGAGGGGGAAGTGGGGCTCATCATTTCAGGGACAATTTCCCCTTCCTTTTAGCTTCTTCCCCATCCAAGCAGGGCGAGCAGGAGCCTGCAAAGGCTGCGGGGCAGGGAGGTGTCGGGCCCTCCTGCCGTCCCTCCTGCTCAGCCCGGAGCCTCCGAACCTCCGAGCCCAAGCCTCGGCTCTTCCCCCTCAGACAGCAATTGCGGCGAGAAACATCTGAATCAACAGAGCATCATTTACTTACAGGACTAACAGCCCTTCCACTCGAACTGGTTTAAATTAATCGACGCCACATTCTTTTCCTTCTGTGTGTTTTGTTTTCTGCCTTCCTTCCCCCCCCCCCCCCCCTTTAAATAGGGATCTATAATTGCAGTATTTCACCCAGCTGAATGCGAAACCGTCCGGCGGAGGAGAGGGAGGAGCGGCGGGCACGGCCGGAGTGGTGAGCCAGGGAGATGCGCGCCCGGGAGATGCGCACCCGCAGCGCTCCCCGCTATCCGCGGAAGGCTGCAGAGGGCTCCGCAGGTGCGGGTCCCGGCTTTCTCGAGTTCTCAGCCCTGGCTTCCTCACGGGAACTTACCTTCCGGACATGTGCAAATGGAAAAGTGGGGGCATTAAAATCAAATTACAGACGTGTATAAAGACAGAGCCCTTCGCTGGCAGCAGGAGTGATTAAACGGAGCAGCTCGGGAAACCTCCCGTATGAATATTTCATGTGAAATGATGCGATCCCCCCCAAGGTACAAGAGCCTTCCTTAATTAAACTGGTGTAAACGTTGCCTTTTACTCCTTTTTTATTTAAGTTACGGGGAGGAGCGGGCAGATTGGCCAAGTTTTACCCTTAGACCCGAAAAAGAAGGAGCAACCCCTTTCCACGGGAGGAGGACCTGGCGGGGCTGCAGGTCCCGCTGCTTTCGGCGCATCCGCGGGGCCGGGTGCGGGGACAGGGCCCCTGGGGCGACACGGGAGTCGGTGGCTGGGACGGGCGAAGATGAAGCCACGGTAAAGGAGAACAGGGACAAGTTCTGTGCCCGCATCTGCCGGCCCCGCGTTCTGCCACCCCGCATCTCCATCCTTTCCCCGCGGTCGCCCCACAGAGGCCGGGCCGAGAGAGGGTTTGCGGCCGGGGTCAGTCCCCGTTTGCTGCCGCCCAGCTCGGGGCCACCCCTCGCCAATCTCTGACCCTCGTGTCAGTGTGGGAGAGGAACCAGAGCGGCTCTTCCCGGCAGAGCCAACCCCAAGACAAGCTCGTGTCCGACGACGGACGAGGCCGGGGAGGGTCCGTTCGGGGGGCTGCACAGCGGCAGCGCGGTCGGGGGGTCCCTGGCAGGTCCCTGGCAGGTCCCTGCCGGGCACCCGGGACTGAGCCTCCGGGAAACTTTGATGTGCAGCTGCAGCGGTTTCCATGGCGATGCGCGGGGTGGCAGCGGGAAGGTGGTCCCCGCCACGCAGGACACGGCTGCCCACTCCGGGCAGCCTTTCCAAGGCCAGGATGGGGCACTTGAGTAGGAGAAATACCCACTGGGGGGAGAAAAAAGGCCCCGGCAGAGGGGCCGCTCTTCCCGCTCTGCCCGCTCTGCCCGGGGATGTCCTCGGGCGCTGCACCGGTGGCACCGCTCCCCGCCCCCCAGGACGCTCCGCTCAGCCGAGCGGGGCTCTTTCGGGGTCTCCTTGGTTTGCCAGGGAAAAACGACAGAACTCACCGACCCCAGGCTCTCAGGACCTCGTCACAATGGTGGGAAGAAAGCGGATTTCCGACAGCCCTTGACTCTCCTAAAGACAAACTGGCGTGAATTTCCAAGTCGGTCCGACGCTGAACTCGCGACCCTTCCCCAGACTCCTGACAGTGTCCTTGCGATGGTTTCATCCACATTCCCACACTGTGACCTTGGCTTCTCCTTACACATGACAGTTCCTTCCTTCCTTCCTTCCTTCCTTCCTTCCTTCCTTCCTTCCTTCCTTCCTTCCTTCCTCTCTCTTTTTCTCTCTTTTTCCCTATCTCTCAAGCATATTTTTCCATCTTTATTTCTTTTTCTCCCTTTTTCTTTTCCTCTCTGTTTCCTTGCAGATTTTAGTCAGTGCTTTAACTTCGATCTGGCTTCCCCTTATTTTGCATTCCCCGGGAATGAAAATAAAATAAGGTTATTATTATGAAAATACCTTTTCATGGTTTATTTGAGCAGCCTTTACTCTTCCAAATCGTATCTTCCCCTTTCCTCCCTTTCCCTTGATTCTGAGCAGAGACATTTGGCAGCCCACGGGGAAGCAGGTACGGTGTGGGCTTACAAACCGCTTCAAAAAGGCATCATGCTTACCGGGACGAGGAGGGTGGCACAGGAGATAACTCTCTGAAAAAGGTTTTAGAATCATATTTGGATCCTAAACGTCCCATCACAGCAAACGTCTCCTCTCGACACACGTATGCCAAATAAAATAGCCGTGATCGCGTGGATTATAAATGAGATCACAGAAGAGTTTATCTGGGAATATCTCAGTCTCGCAACCCACAAGAATGCACTTTCTTCCCTGCCTCTGATACCCACTTGCTGATCTAAAGATAAAATAACAGCCGTGCTTGTATTCTCCGGCCTTGTGGAGAAAGTCAGGACTTGGCGCTTTCTGTGAACACAGCAAAACCACAAAAAGGTTGTTCAAATACTGATAAAGCTATGAGTGTAACTCCACAAAAACACCGGAATTCAGCAGCTTCTCACTGCTCGGGCTTGGATCGGCTGTTGCTTCCAGGCGTGTAGGACTTGACAGATGAGTTTCCACATCTTATCTAAGTTTATTTGGGTCCAAATCACCAATACTCATTCAGACAACACTTTCACTCCGGGAAATTGTTTCGAATTCGTCTTTCTTTTTTCCCCCCCTTTTTTTAAATTCCTTTTAAAATAAAAAACACAATTATATAGGAGGGGAAAAAAGGCTTGTGAAGCCGAGCATCTCTGCTCTTCTGGGCTGTTCCTTTCCTGCCTGGAAATCGCTGAAACTTTCCAGAGCTCCGTGTGCCAGGCGGGAGAGAGCAGAGCAGGAAAAGAGGGGACTACCAGTTTGTCCTTTCCTTTACAGGTAGAGGACTTTTAGAAAGGTAATTCCAAGCAGGAGTCTGGGTAAGAACATTGTTCCCTGTGCGGCGGATTTCTGCCCCCTCCAAGCCCCCAAGGAATGTTTTCAGGCGATGCAGGAGGCAGGGAGATCCCCCGCTCCCACTTTATAGCCAGGCTGTAAACGCCTCTCGGAGGTTTACTCACACTCAAACGGTTAATTAAGAAAACATTAAAGGTCCAGCTTAAACCAACAAAAGCCAAGCAGCTCCGAGATGGGTTCCCACTTTCCACACGGCGGCTGCGAGCCCCCTCCCCGCCCGGAGCCGCCGTCCCTCCATCCCCTCTGGAAAAGGGCTGGGACTGCCCGACTGCCCGACCTCCGCATCCTTCCCTCCTCCTGCGGGGCTGGTGCTTCTCCTCTCATTCCCTTCCAGAGGGAACCGGCACCCAAAGCCTTTCCTTTCCCTTCCCTCAGCGCACATCCGGACCAAACGCAGCCGGGACTCGGTTTTTCTGGAGCCCCCTCCCCAGAATGAGAAGGAAACAACCGCTCGCGGGAGGGTGTCCTGGGATCTGTGCGAGAGCCACCCGGGTCGGGGGTGTGGGGGATGTCCCCTGCTCTGCCCGGCCAGTCCTCACCACCCCGAGCAGGGGACCAGGGCTTTTCTACCTGTCCGGGACAACAGGCCGGGATTCCTCCCATCTCCCAGGGATGGAGCAACCATGAGCGAGAGCACTGTGAGCTCCTTTGCTTCCCCCAGCTCCTGCCTCTGCCCGTTCCTTATTATTTAACTGTCCCAGAAAAAAAAATCGGTCAGTTTTTCTGTTTGTCCAGCCTTGGGGAAGGAAGCAGAATTAACACGGGGGAGGCGACATGCGAAGCATTGGAGGAAAAGCGTGGACTTTGTTTTAAAGACATCAAAAAGGAAAGACAGAAAAGGATGGACACTACCTTCCAATACACTTTAGTTGGCTGGTGACAAAAACTCCGGGCATGCTCTGAATGCGTAATTACCCCCAACTGAAAATTCCCTATCTAATTTGATATTTGGTGCTCAGCAGAAGCTAGCCTTCGTAAATAATATACAAAGTAAGAAACCTAATCCAGCAGGCTAGAATGTTTAATTCATCATTATGCGAGCTAATTGGAAGGTGATTATATGGTAATTGCTCATTAGTGGTGTATATTTATCGCTGTACCTTATGTCAAGGCCATGGGAATTGTGTAGAGTCTGTTCTCTCATTTCAAGGATCAGTTTCAGAAGCAGGAGCAAAGCGGGCGAGATCAAGTTCTTCCTGACGTCAGGTCCAGCCGTGAGCGATGGAGAGCGGGTCTATAAATGCTCTCCCGGAGCCCCCGCGGCAGCCGGGGTTCCAGCCAGGCCGTGCGGGGAGCTGGGGCTTCCGCGGCAGCAGGGCCGAGCGGCCCCGCGCCGGGGACAAGGAGAAGGATGAGGAGGAGAGGAGGCACGTCCTGCCTTCCGTGCT
This sequence comes from Pomatostomus ruficeps, assembly GCA_013400735.1. Taxonomy (NCBI): domain Eukaryota; kingdom Metazoa; phylum Chordata; class Aves; order Passeriformes; family Timaliidae; genus Pomatostomus; species Pomatostomus ruficeps. The sequence goes on from VYZT01061280.1 coordinate 38,992, forward strand.
CCGGCCAGGGCAGCCACCTGCGAGGGGCTGAGCCCCGTGCGGGAGCGGTGCCCGCAGCATCCTCCCAGCCGCGCCTTGCGGGGACACCCGCGGAGCTGGGGCGGCCACGGCCCCCCCGGGGAAGCGGGGTCCGAGGGGGCACCGAGAGGGTTCACTCACAGCCGGCGGGTCCCCTTCCCTGCAACAGGCGCTAATTGCAAAAGGTCAATTAAAAGCGAGCGGGGGAAGGTGATTAATGGCCCTTTCGGTTTCAAGCGTGGGCCACGGGCTGGGCTTTCCCGGCTGCGAGTGTCCCACCAGGAGAGAGGCTGGCGAGGAGAGAGGTTATGGCTCGGGGTCAGGAGGTTCTCTAAACTCCCGCTTCCCCCTCGCAGCGGGACCCTTTGGAGAAGTAAATCAATGGCTGTATCAGCTCCGAGCAGTTATGAACCGCTGCTGGACACGGGAGCAGGGGCCGGGAGAATCCTGTTCGTCAGGGAATCCGGCCCGAGCTGCTCTGCCTGTTTCCTACGGGCTGTGCGGAGGCTGGGTGCTAATTAGGGGGGACCGCTAATTTCCGCCGAGCCCTCGCAGGTAACAGCGCGATCCATCAGAGGAGGAAGGTAAATAAACAGCGTTTAAACACATCAAAGCGAGGGCTCCAAAGGCCTCCGGCCTCTCCCCGGTCCGGTGGCACAGAGAGGGCTGCGTGGGTGCGGGCTTGCGCCGCGTGGGGAGCGCAAATCCCACCGCTGGGAAGCAACCTCGGCTGGGAGCCGCGGGCTTTGTCCGAAGGGAAAGGGTTAAAAATCCAAGGCCGGAGGAGTCAGCTCCTGGCCGCGGAACCAGCAGAGCTGCGGAGGGTGGGGATCCGGCCCTCGGCGGGTGCGGCAGCGCCGGGGGACCCCGCTCCGAGAGGGGCCGGGGGAGGCGAGGGGCGGGGGCGGGATGCGCTGACCTTGGCCGGGAGTCAGAGCAAGGCTCTGGAGCAGGGAATCCGCTCCGAGCCGCGGCCCCGCTGCCGGACGCTGCCCGGGACAGCGCGCTCCGCTCCGCACCCGCGGCCGCCGGGCAGCGCTGCGGGAACGGCCCCGGGCCGGGGGCGCGGGGGGTCCCCGCTTGTCCTGCAGCCCCCTGAGCATCCCGGGGGGGCAGGGGACCAAATTCTTCCCAGAGGGTGAGGAACCGAGGGCCACGCGTCCTCCGGAGGGAGAGCTGGCCCCTGGCAGCCGTCCCCCGGCTTTCCTTCAAAAAAGCCGTAAAAATCCGCCCGAGTCTGCAATTCGCCACCCGAAATCCACTCTCCCTCCCCCACCCCTCTCAGTTATTTAATATAAAATGTATTTTTAAACACCCGCTCGGATAGCATCTCGCCAATATTTATATTTCCACGTTGCCTGGCATCCACTGTCCCACATTAGACTCTGCCTCTCTCTCCCTCTCTCTAATCCTGCCACTTTAAATAGATGAATTAATAAAGCAAATGAGGGTCTAATAAGCTGACTGTCCTGCCTATTGAGGCAGGGGGAGAGAGACTAGAAAGTGCGCCAAATTTGTTTGCAGTGGATCAAGGCTAGCCGCCTTTGCTTCACTTTCTTTATCTTAATTCCGACTTGAAAAGATATAATTATCTAGTTTGAACAGAGCTGCTATCAAATCCTTCTCTAGGCAAGGCAGGGGAGAGCTGGAGTGGATTGCAGTGTTCTGAGCCGCTTGGTGCAGCCGGAGATAGGGAGTAATGAAGTTGTGGAGTCCTGAGATACAAAGGGCATTAACCTCATTAGCATGAAACCTTTTCTTCTAACCATTGTGGGACCCTTTCAGACTCCTAATCCCCCCTATTTTCAAAGCTGGGTTTGTAATAAAGCTTTTAGGGTTTTTTTTCAAAGCTAATGGCATTCTCTGAAGATTTTATTGCTGTTACGCTACATAGGACGCTTAATTTTTTTCCCCTCTCTCCCTCTCTTCCCTTACGGTTAAAAAAAAAAAAAAAAAAAAAAAAAAAAAAAAAAAAAAAAAAAAGGAGGGGTGGGGGGAGAAGTATATAGTTCCTGCAGAAATAAGCCTTTTATCAAGATGGGAAACAATTTCTAGAAAGGCCCAATCTGCTGTTCGGCCGCAATCCATTTAATGTTTGCCCATTTGCCCGGGTTTGAAGTGGAGAGCAAGGCAGCTTGGGCGAGTTCGGGGGAAATGTGCGTCCTGCTTGGTTTCCAGATCTGCACCATCAGCTGTTCGAGGAGGGAAGAAACACGGCGAGAAGTTTACCTTGGGAATAGCTCTACTAAATAATTAGCCTAGGTTTAAACGGAAGGGACTGCATTGCGACATGCGTCCGAACCCTGGCTGGGCCTCTCTCATATTTGTAGCACAAATGAATGGAAAGTCACCGGGATTGTATAAGAAGCGATGCTTTAAAAAAAAAAAAAAAAAAAAAAAAAAAAAAAAAAAAAAAAAAAAAAAAAAAAAAAAAAAAAAAAAAAGAAGAAGAAACAAGAACGGATTTTTTTAAAAAAAATTAAATTTACATAGTACCCGATAGAGCCAACACGTGCACAGAATGTCTAATCCTAACTTTTCAAGGCAGTATGTTTAACAAAGCTCGTATTTTTGCGATGCATTGTAACTTCGCCTTATCACAGTGTAAAGGGTAGTCAGATTGTCCTAAATTATGTCCAACTAGCCCCCCTGGATCCACGGATTAAGAGATTAAAGGAGACCACTGGGCAATGCCTCCTCTTTCCCCTTCATATTCCTGGTATGATAATTGCCTAAACTGATTTGCACTTTCACAAAAGCTTGCAGGATTCTTTGTAGCTCGAACAGAGCAGACGAGGTTTCTCTATCAATGGAAATAAAACTGATTAATGCAGTCTATCAGGCTAAGGAGCAAATGAAGCATGAAAAAACAACTGTGTACCCCCAGAAAACCAGCTAGTTTCCTCAAGGACCCTGAGCAACTTTTTTTTTTTTCCTTTCCCCCACGTCTTTAATGTCAGAGTTTTACTCCGTGCCCAGGATCGCTCCCTGAGAGCGGCAGGGAGAGCAGCAGCTGGGGCGCAGCCTCTGCTCACAGGACCTGTTCTTCACCGCACAGACCTGGCCAGGGCATAGAAAAGACGGGGGGAAAGACCAAAAAAAAAAAAAAAAAAGTCCTCTTTCGCTAAATAAAACACATATTTTTGCCTTTTTGCCGAGGAAAGCCCTTCTCAGCGGAGCGCGGCTGCTGTGGACCAGTTCCACCATCAGCAGTCCGCACTTCAGTTCCTAAGTAGGGAAGGGGCTGGGTTTGTCCTTGGGGTTTTTGGTTGGTTGGTTGGTTCTGTTTTGGGGGGTTTTAGGTATTTATTTACAGCAAGTGCGTCTCTGCGGCTTATTTTTAGAGGTTTATTTAGCAGCCGGCGAATACATTAAGAAAATGCGCCTGTGGCCGCAGGAATGCGCGGCGCGGCCGCGGGGCTTCAGCAGCTAAAAACAAGGCGGTGTGGGGGGGAAACCATCGGTTTCCGAGAAATTTGGGGGTGGAGGGGAAAAGATATTGCTTAAAAATTTAGGGCATATTGATAAATCTTTATTGACAAAATATTGACAATGACATACTTCTTGGAAGTATATAGTGTGTTAGAATTCTAACAAATTAAACACAAAACACAAAAATATTTACATTCTGGTATAGGAGACATGAAGGAAACAATTGTCACTTTTTTTTCTTAGTAGCTCTATGATCTCGGAATATTATAAGGTCAGTGCTTGAAAATTGACCCAATGAAAATGGCCATTAGGAAAAAAAAAAAAGAATCAATCCGTGATTTTAAGTCCCTTTTCTCTGGATCCTCCCAGCCTAGAAGGTGTCCCCACCGCCAAAAACTGGTCGCTGGGTTTGCGCTTTGTTAATCTTAAAAAAAGTAATCATCATCCGGCTTTGCAATGGGGATACAGTTGGGGGGGGAGATAATTTCATTTGAATTTTTTTCTTTCAGCAAAAGTTATGACCAACCCCAACCTCCCCCGCCCCCCTCCTTTCCCTCCCGTCCCTCCCCTCCCCACCGTGTTTGTCCATCCGGAAGGAACACTATGCTTTGTTACTGCTACTTCATTTAGCTTTCACAAACACTTTGACGCCAGAAGTTATCATAAAATGTTTACAGACTGCACATTTCTCGTAAAATAAAATTAAAAAGCACACAGAACCTGTCTTAAAGGGAAAAAAAATTACAATTCATTTCTGTCTTTAGGAACCGGAGTAATTTTTTCCCGTTTTTTCTCTTTTTTTTCTTTTTTTTTTTTTTTTCCCCAGACGGCTTTACACATGCAATTCAAGTTTCTGAAACAGGTGTTGGTTTTGGCTGCTTATGGAAATTTCTCTTTCAAAGACGGAAAAAACTGTGAAGTGCAAAATGTCCTGTAAGGTGTTAATTTTTCTGGTTTGGTTGGGGGCTTTTTTTGCTTCTATTTTTTTTTTCTTTTTAAGATTTTTTTTCTATATATTTTTAAAATTTTTTTGACGTTATGCTTTTAAAAGTGGACTGCGATAAACGGAATACCTGTCAATCACCTCGTCCCGGTGTTTTGGCTTTGATTGACAGATCCCCTTTGCCAGAGCGGTGCCGGCAGTGCCACAGTTCGGAGCCCTCGCTGGCTGGCCCTCGCTCGCTCCCAGCTCCCTCCCAGACGGGAATCGTGTTTTGATGAAGATCTCCGTGTCCTTCCCCGCACCGCCACGCCGGGGGGGCGGGGTGAGCCTTTAACACTTGCGGTCGATGGGGTGCTGGCTTTGAAAAGTCCAAAAGTGCCAGTTTTTAATCGTCCGAAGTGACGTCGATTTCCTCTGGACTGGCTTGTTTGGTGGCGATTCTCCACCGGTTAATGTGATGAGTCCCTTTTTTCTTCTGTTGTGAGTCTGAACCTTCCTCTTCCAACTTTTGCCGCTTGAACTTTGTCCGTCTGTTCTGAAACCATACTTTTACCTGCGGGACGAAAGGCACCGCGCGTTAGTCCCACGCCTGCCCGGCCACCGGTGCTGCCCGCCCGCTGTCCCGGACCTGCGGAGATGCTCCGGGCCCCGCCTGCTCCGTGTGCCACCGGCACCGAGCTCTGCCCGCCCCGTGCTCTGTGCGCGGCGTGTCCCCACTGCTCCGTGCCCTGTGTCACAGCTGGCCAGCCGGCTGGGGGACGAGCAAAGCCGGGGCCCCGCTGTCACCGACCCTCTGCGGGAAAGGCACGGTCAGGCTGCCCCACGCCCCCCGGGCACCCCCAGAGCACCCACCCGTGCAGGAGGGGCAGCACCGCCGGGGGATGCACCGTGCGCGCACCTGGCAGCCCAGAGCAATGCCCGGGCAGCCCACGCGTGGTGAGCTCCCGGGGCTGTCACTTCAACGGGCCCCGAGCCCAGAGAGGCTCCGGTTCCCCGCTCGCGGCGTTATGTCCCACGGCCTCCAGCCCCGGGAGAGCCATGGGGGCTGCGGCGGGGCTCCCACCTGCCCGGCCCCGCAAAGCAAAGCAAAGCAAAGACAGGGCCTCCTCCGTTCTAACGGAGCGCCACGATGGGCTGGGGGGTGGAGGCGAGGGATTTTTTCCTTTTGGAAAAGAGAATAAACTGTGCAAAAAAGCCCCAAATAAAAAAACGTCCATCGCTCTCCGCAGCGTCTCCCCGGGACGCGCCGTCCAGGAGCGATCGCAGTGCGCTGAAACCTGTAAGTGGCATCGTAAATATCCCTCTGATTTTGTTCAGCTCCGCGTACATCTGACTGAACCATCCGGCAGCTGACTTCAGTGCTTTAATTACAGATAGTATTGATCTGGGAGCTATCTCCAGGGCTGGCCACACTCCTTGTAGCGTCCAAAGGTAAACATTTTTTTTTTTTTAAAGCAGTTTAAACTCTGGTTCTGTCTGAAAGTGCCTGATAAAGGCCTCAGCAAGGGGGGGAAAGGGAACTGGAGCATTTTAATAAGCTGGTTTAACCCGCTTCGCTGCCTCTTCAGAACAGAGACCTGACTGGCCGGACACACATCTCTGCTGCATTTTCATATTCTCCAAAAGTTCCCCATTAAAAAGCTGAGCGGGGAACAAGGGGTGAGTTTAATTTGCTTTTAGTTTGCTAATTGAAGGGGAGGACGGTTCATTTCTGCACGCTAATCTCCCAAAAGGGAGCTCATTTGTAGGGGACTGGGGGTTTGACATCCGGACAAAAGACCCCAACCAGCTTCGGAATCAAGCAGCACAAAGACCACCTTAAATACAGCTTTCCAGTAGAAATAAGCCTGTGACCGGTCCCTTGTTCGGGGAACCTCATAAAAGTGGCGATCCCTTTTTATTGTTTTGTTAGGGAGACATTTTAAAACAAAAGCTCCAACCTCTTTATTGCTTCCCCCACGAAAAGGAGTTAAGAAAAAAAAAAAAGTGTTACAACTTAATCCGCCCGGAGAACGCTGTGTTTACTGGGAACTTTGAACTAGGCTGCGGCTGGGTATTTTGGCTTTGCCACATACTGTAGCAGAGACAATCCCCATCTGGAACCCTCTCTCCACGAGGCTCCTGGAAGGGCACAAAACAAAAGCCCGACACAACAACAACAACAACAATCACCACCAATCCTCCGAACTCCAGCCTTTCTTCCGGCGGGGAGAAAACCGCGTGAAAAACGCCCTCGCAGCGGCCCCG